>JARWLF010000120.1:0-50068 GCA_029853055.1 Scenedesmus sp. KT-U | reverse complement strand
CCGCCGCTTCGTCACAAGCCACACCGATAGTGTCCATTATCCGATAGTGGACACTATCCTCTACGCAGTGGCACTGGCAGAGCGATCAGGCCGGACGGTTACGGGCGTTGGCGCGGATGCGCTGCAGCAGCTGCGGACGCCTGGGCGCGCCGGATGTGCGGGTGGGCTGGAAGTCTCTGCCAGACCCGCGACCGGGCGAGTAGCCTAGGACTGCGCGGCGTCTACAGGGCGGGTTTACTGAATTTTAACCTTGCGATGCGAAGATGGCGCCATGCAGATTTTCGTTTACTTCATCCCTGACGAAACCGATGGCGACCTCGGGTCGGGGTATGTCCGCGCGCATTCGGCCGCAGCCGCTCTTGAGCTCGTCGGGCATGAAGAGGCGCGGGTTGTCGCACTTCCCGCGGACGCTGAGTGGCCTGGGCCTGCCACCGAGTTCATTCTTCGCTCGTAAAGACGAGCATCCTGGCGGAGAGCCTTATACGGGGCGGCACGCGGATGCTCGTTTCGAAACTGAGGGCCCGTTTTGCGGTCATGAAGCAGCAGCGAGAGATGGTCGCGGCGTTCGGTACTGGGGACGGAAGTGCTGGCGGGCGCGAATTTCCGCCGGAAGTCTTAGGCCCTTTGATGCAATTAGCAGTTCGGTACCGGTTCTTTTGGTCTGTGCAGAATACAGTTGATCGAAGGTAAACTGCCGGTTCCAGCGATAGAGACAGCTTATCTCAGGTGCTGCGTCATATGTTACGATCCATGGACGTTCGATAGCGCTGATGACTTCTGCAAGCTGCCTGTGGTCATCAGGCGTATAGAAGCTTGTGTAGAGTTCGGCTCCAGCAGTGTAGTAAGGGGGGTCGATGAACATGAACGAGCGATAGTCAGGGGTTTCCCGATGTTCTCGCAGGAACTCGATTGCGTCCCATTGTGTGAAGGTGATCTGCCGGCGATACTTCGCGATACGTCGGATACGGTCGGTGATCGTCGCCTTGTTGAACCGGCAGTCCATTCGGTATTGTCCGTCCTGTTTCCGCCCCCCAATCAAACCGCCAGTTTTTATGATACCGGATCTATTCGTGCGGTTGAGGAACAGCGTTGCCAAAGCCAAGGCCATCTCATCGCTTCCCTCCAGCCCGGACTTGTAAATCGCTCGTTGGCGGTCCCATTCCTCGACTGTTACTGGAACGGCCTCTATTGCGGCGACGAAATCTTCGCTCCGATCAAGCATGCACCGCCACAAGGCGGCAATAGCCGGATCTAGGTCGTTAAGCCGGATTGCGGAGACATGCCCGTCGAAGAGCAGCGCCAAGGCCAGCCCGCCTCCGCCCGCATAAGGTTCGATATAGACGCCCCGGTCGACGCCATTCGCTTGCATGATGGTGCTGACCAGCCTCACCATCGACGTCTTGCCGCCTGGATATCTTAGTGGTGAGGTTGATCGGGGCATTGGATTCCTTCGTATTTAGCTATCATCTATGGCAAGAGTAGCCGGTTGGCCACAAGTCGGCCACCCTTATCCAACACGGGCTTTGGCGTCAGCCGCAACTTCAGCCAAGGCGGTGAACACCCCACTAAGTGTTGCCATGTCACTGATGAGACCCCCGCCGTGGACCCGGCCATAGGTGCTGTGATGCTTGCTTAGGTTCGCGCGCGCGCGAAGCCCAAGGAGCAAACCGGTTATCGAGCCAACCGCGCTCTTTTTGTACTTCGCCCGCACCGCGTCTTTAGCCATGATGTATTCAACGATCTTCTTCTTCTCTTCGCTGTCCCAGCCCGCTGCGGACGCAAGGAGCTCAAGCAATGTGCTACATCCGATGCAGACGAGCATGGGGTGCTGGTTCGCACTGACTGTCGTGATTGACTGGTAAAGTGCGCTAATGTTGTGGTCGCCAAGGGTGGCGAGTGCGCGCGATAAGGCCTCGTCCTTTTCGACCTGCCCCTCTTTTTTTTTCGTGATGCTATCGCCAACCGAGTTACTGTCGTTTCGGTCCTCAAGCCCTGCCTCTGCACCATCGACGGCGTAGCGCCCTTCGCTGTTTAAGCGCTCAAGTGCCTTACGCCCGTCTTCCCCCGTCTCCCGGCCGCTTGCCTCAATTGCAAGCTGAGAGCCGCTGGCCCACTCTGCTTTCGTGGGTTTCAGAGGCCTACTCTCACCATTTGGAAGATGTTCAGGCGCCCCAAGCGTGCGCACGATTGTGGCGATGTAAGCATTCAGTTTTTCAGCACTCCCTAACGCACGGCTGTTATGCTTGGCAGGCTCATCGAGTTGATCGCGCATAAGCTTCGTCAAGCCGACACTAAAGACATTCCATGGCAGGGTCCGACGCATATTAGCGCCCGAACCCGTGAGCCCTATCTGCGCTCGTCGCGCGCCGCTGCCAACGATCCGAGTTAGGTTCGTAGGCGCGATGCTCTCGGCCTCCGAAGGAGTGATCAGGCCAGTTCTTTGCGCAGTCGCGATCAGCTCAACTGCCTCAACGTTACTAGTTCGGCCATTGCGCCTCGCCTGCTGAGTTGGGTTCCAGCGCTTCCGAGCCCCGTCCGCGCCAGTCGCGACATGCATTCTATCAATCCACGGGTCCGCTGCCTCAAAGCTAGGAAAAATGACGACTTTAACTGGTCCGATCGGACCAAGCTCCTTGGCCGCAACTTGCAGGCGACGGATGCGGGCGGCTCGCTGCGCAACATTTGCCGGCATCCTCTCTGGGTCATCAAGAAGCAGCAAGGCTGCGACCCGGCGGTTTCCCTCTGCCGCAATATAGGTGGGATTGTCTTTAGGGCTTCCCTTATCTCGGACCACGCCGATCAAGTCCAACGGGTTCACGCCGCCCATCTTGGCAATGTCGATCGCGAGCTCCACAACTCGTTCTTTCTCAACCAGCTCCTTCATTGCGGCTGCAACGTCGGCTTTTGGCTCGTGCCGAGGGTTGTCCAGCTTGATCAGTAGCCGGTCGAGCTCTATCTCTGCGTCCATGGATTTCTTCATCACTAAACCTTAAGGCTACACAGCATAAATTGGTGGCGCGACGTTCCGACATCGTCGCTACACCTGTGCAGCTTAGACAATTTGACTTGCCTTGGTAGCCCATAAGACGGCTCGGACACCTGACGGCACTTTTGGCACAGAGGCGTTTTGCGTTTCCGCCGTAATCCATTGAAAACACCTGCGAGGGATTCGGCTGATTTTCCGATGTTCTCAATCTCATCAGCTTCTCTTGTCGGTTTTTGGGTACCGTGCGTCGGAACTTCGAAACCTCTCGCCTCAACCATCCTGCCAATTGTTCTGAAGCACATAGCTCAGCTTTGGCCCCGTCAGCCTTCTGACGGCGGGCGCTGGTTCAGCGGTGAACCTTCCCCGATCGGTTTACATTGTTGCCTGCAACGTATTGATTTTCATAGATCCTCCTTAGGGCCGGTTTCCGGCGCAACAGACTGTTTCAAAAGGCTTTCGGCACGCCCTCCGGGCCTACCATCCGCCGCCTATTTCCGCAGGCTTCGCTCGCCCGGCCTCTGGCCTTGCGGCCGGCCACCAGCGCGTATTCGCGCAGCCACGGTGCCCAGACGGATGCCCGCCGATTCGCGGGTCCGGACCGGCGGGGCAGGGGCTTTCGTCAGCCCTCGATCCGGGTGAAATCGGCGATCTGGTGGCCGGCCTCGCGGATGCGCGACAGAAGGTTCAGGCGGTTGCGCCGGACGATCTGGTTGTCGGTGTTCACCTGAACGGCCTCGAAGAAGGCGTCGATGGGCGCGCGCAGGGCGGCGATGGCGGTCATGGCGGCGGGGTAATCCTCGGCCTCCATTGCAGCGCGGATCGCGGGATCGGCGCGGTCGAGTGCGGCGAACAGCGCGCGTTCGGCCTCGGTCTCGGCGAATTTCGGGTCGGCGCCGAAGCTGTATTCGACGCCGTCCTTGTCTTCGGCCTGGGTCAGGATGTTGCCCGCGCGTTTCAGGCCCTGGGTCAGGTTCCGCCCGTCCTCGGTTGCCAGCATGTCGTTCAGCGCGCGGGCCCGAGCCACCACGCGCACGAGGTCGTCATTCCCGTCCTGCACCAGCACCGCGTCGATGATGTCGTGCCGGATATCCTGCTCGCGGAGATAGACCTTCAGGCGGTCGTGGAGGAAGGAGAGCAGGTCATTGATAAGGTCAGTGAGCGCAGGGATTAGGTTTTTCCCTCCATCGTCCCACGCGAACTCGCCATTATCGAAAGCCGTTTGTGCGACCTCCATCGAATACGCCTCTTCAACCACTGCGCCGTCGTCAACTAGAATGTCCAGCGCAGGAGTCCACCGAACTATAGGCACACCATTGTCTCGCACACCTGCGTTTTCCTCTCGAAAAACTTGGTACTTTAGTCCCAGTTGTATCACCGTTCGGACAAAAGAGGACCGGAAGGTATTGGTGAGGCGAATATCGTTACCGTTGGCGACAGCCAGCCGGATCACCCCCAAAGCCGCCCGCCGCAAGGCGAACGGGTCCTTGGACCCCGTGGGCTTTTCACCAATCGCCCAGAACCCTGTCAGCGTGTCGATCTTGTCGGCCAGCGCCACGGCGACCGAGACGGGTGCGGTCGGCACCGCGTCCGAGGGGCCAAGCGGCGAGTAATGGTCGCGCGCCGCATCGGCGACGGCGGCAGGCTCGCCTGCTTCCAGCGCGTAGTAGCGGCCCATCGTGCCTTGCAGTTCCGGGAACTCGCCGACCATGGCCGAGCGCAGGTCCAGCTTGGCCAGACGCGCGGCGCGTTCGGCCTGGTCCGGGTCTGCGCCGACCAGCGGCGCGATCTCGCGCGCAAGCGCCGCGATGCGGGCCACGCGGTCGGCCTGCGAGCCAAGCTTGTTGTGGAAGGTCACCGAGGCCAGGCCCTCGGCCCAGGCGGTCATGCCCGCTTTCGCCTCGCGCAGGTCGTTTTCCCAGAAGAACGCGGCGTCCGACAGGCGGGCGGCCAGAACGCGCTGGTTGCCCGCAAGGATCGTGGCGCCGTCGTCGGGCGTCTCGATATTGGCGACGGTGACGAAACCCTCGATCCGGCCGGTGGCGGGGTTCTGGGCGGAAAAGAACTTCTGGTGTTCCTTCATCGAGGTTTGCAGCACCTCGGGGGGCAGGGCCAGGAAGCGGTCCTCGATCACGCCCATCAGCGGGACTGGCCATTCGACGAGGCCCGCAACCTCGGCCAGCAGGTTCTCATCCGGCACGATCTGCCAGCCGCGCGCAAAGGCGAGGTTTTCGGCCTGAGACCGGATTTCGCTGGCGCGTTCGTCGGCATCCAGCATCACCTTGGCGCGGCGCAGCTTGCCGGCATAATCGTCAAAGCCCGTCACCGCGAAGCTATCGGGCGCCATGAAGCGATGTCCGCGCGTCGTGTTGCCCGAGACGATGCCGTCCACATCCAGCGGCACGACCGAGGCGCCCGCCTCGTCGGTCAGGATGCACAGGATAGAATGCAGCGGCCGCACCCAACGCAGGCTGCCCGAGCCCCACCGCATGGATTTGGGCCAGGGGAAGTTGCGGATCGCGCCGTCCAGAACCTCGGCCACGATCTCGGCGGCGGGGCGGCCGGGTTTCGTGATCGTGGCGAACCAGACCTGACCCTTCTTGTCGTCGCGCGCTTCGAGCTGGTCGCGCGTCAGGCCGGTCGAGCGCAGGAAGCCTTCCAGCGCGGCCTCGGGGGCGTCGGTGCGCGGACCCTTGCGCTCCTCGCGCGTGGTGGGGCTGGCGGGGCTGAGCCCCTCGACGGTCAGCGCAAGGCGGCGCGGCGTGCTGAAGGCGCCGGCGCTGGCATAGGTCAGACCGGCCTCGACCAGCCCGTCGGTGATCAGGCGCTTGAGGTCCTCGCGTGCGCGGGCCTGCATCCGGGCGGGGATCTCTTCCGAGAAAAGCTCGATCAGAAGGTCGGGCATCAGTCCATCACTCCGCGTTCCGGGTTCTTTTCGTTGTATTCGTGCCAGCCGAAGACGCGGCCGTCAGGATAGGTCACGAGGATGCGGTCCACATCCGTGCGCACCTCGGATTGGGCCAGCCATGCGGTGGCGGTGCCCGATTGCAGGTCGGCGCCGATCTGCGGGGCGTTGTAGCAGGAAAACCAGCGCGGCCCGTTCAGGGGCAGCGAGTTCGGGGCCGGGATCATCCCCTCGGGCAGCGTCTCGGCGCGGCCGCAGATGCGCCAGCGGATGGGCGAGCTGTCGGCATTGATGCCCTCGAACGCGGTCAGCGCCAGGGGGACGGGGCCGGTCTCGGTCTCGACCGTGATCTCGGCCTCGGGCGAGGCCGGGTCGATGCGGTCGAAGAAGGCGTATTCCTGGGTATACCAGACGCCCACGCCGGCAGCGATGCCGCCGCCCAGCAGGGTGACGATGGCGATCTTGCCCCAGTTCATGCGGGCGCCCCTGCCGCGTCGGTCGTCAGGAACAGGTCGGCGCAGCCCTTGGCCAGCGCACGGACCCGCCCGATATAGGCCTGCCGTTCGGTCACGCTGATGACGCCGCGCGCATCCAGCAGGTTGAAGAGATGGCTGGCTTTGATCGCCTGGTCATAGGCCGGATGCGCCATCGGGATGCGGCGTCCGGCGCTGTCCTCGGCGGCAGCGGACAGGATGCGGGCGCATTCGGCCTCGGCATCCTTGAAGTGCTGGAACAGCATCTCGGTATCGGCCTGATCGAAGTTCCAGCGGCTGTATTCCTGTTCGGTCTGGCGGAAGATGTCGCCATAGGTCAGCGGGATCGGCGCATCCGGGTCGTTGAAGGGCATGTCCATCACATGCTCGACCCCCAGCACATACATCGCCAGCCGTTCCAGACCGTAGGTCAGCTCTCCGCTGACGGGCTTGCAATCATGCCCGCCGACCTGCTGGAAATAGGTGAACTGGCTGACCTCCATCCCGTCGCACCAGACCTCCCAGCCCAGACCCCATGCGCCGAGGGTGGGGGATTCCCAGTCATCCTCGACGAAGCGGACGTCATGGACCATCGGGTCCAGCCCGATGGCGCGCAGGCTGCCCAGATAAAGCTCCTGCAGGTCGGGGGGCGAGGGTTTGATGATGACCTGATACTGGTAGTAATGCTGCAACCGGTTCGGGTTCTCGCCGTAGCGGCCGTCCGTGGGGCGGCGCGAGGGCTGGACATAGGCCGCGGCCCAGGCCCGCTGGCCAAGGGCGCGCAGGGTGGTTGCCGGGTGGAAGGTGCCTGCGCCGACCTCCATGTCATAGGGTTGCAGGACGGCGCAACCCTGCTGCGCCCAATAGCCTTGCAGGCGCAGGATGATCTCCTGAAAGCTGCGGGGACGGTTGGGGCTGGTCATGGGGGCGTCCTTTTGGGTAGATCGGGCCTGCCCGGGCCTTCTAGGCGTCGGGCGGGGCAGGGTCAATAAAGGCTGGCGGGCCAACGCGCCGCAGCCATGAAACAGATGGGGACAGCGGCATGCGGCGCTTGGGTGTGATCGTTCTGGCGGGAATGCTGCCGATGCAGGCCATGGCCGAAGGCGCGGTGATCCGGCTGGAGGCCAAGCGCAGCGAGGCCGCCGCCGCCGAGGCCGCGGCAGGCTGGGCGGAACGCTTCGACAATGTGGTGACGCTGCCCCTGCCGGGGGGCTGGACCGGGATCGCGCTTGGTCCGCTGGACCGGGCCGAGGCCGAGGCTCTGCTGGCCGATCTGCGGGCCGAGCGTTCGGTGCCGGGGGACGCCTTCGTCAGCCAGCCGCCTGCCAGCACCACCCTGTCGCCGGTGGGCGCGGCGCCTGTCGCCGCCGCTGCGGAACCCGTCGCAGAGCCGGCCGCCGAGCCTGAACCTGTCGCCGAGCCCGAACCCGCGCCTGAACCCGAAGCCGTTGCCGAAGCCGAACCGGAACCCGAAGCCGCGCCCGAGCCGGCCCTGCCCGAGGGGCGTTTCCTGCGCCTCGAGGCGTTCGAGACCGAAACCGAGGCCCGCGAGGCCCTGGCCCGCTGGCAGGCCGAGTTCGGCGACGCCTGGCTCTGGGCCTTGCCCGACGGCTGGTTCGCGCTTGCGCTTGGCCCTCTGTCTCCCGAGGCAGCCGAAGCCTGGGCGCCGGTCCTGAAGACGGCCGAGATCATCCCCTCGGATGCCGTCGTGACCGGGGCGGACAGCCTTGGCGCGCCGCTGGTCGAGGGGGGCGCCCCGGACCTGCCCGCGCCCGGCGCGTCCGAACCGCTGCCGCCGCTGGAGGATGTCCAGCGCGCGCTGCGTTGGGCGGGTCATTACGAGGGCGCCATCGACGGCAAGGACGGCCCGATGACGCAGGCCGCGATCCGCGCCGAGATCGCGACCGCGCGCCGCGCGACCGATCCCGGCACCGCGATGCGGCTGCTGACCGAGGCGCGGGCCGAATGGCGCGACCGCATGGGGCTGACCGAATTGCGCGACGAGGCGACGGGCCTGTCGGTCACCGCGCCCCTGTCGGCGCTGGTCTTCGACCGGGCGGAACGCGCGCTGTCGATCTATGGCCCGGCCAACGATTCCGGCGCGGCGCTGATCCTGTTCAGCCAGAAGGGCGGGCAGCAGGAATTGCTGGACCTTGCGGGGCTTGTGACCGCGCTTGGCTGGGTGCCCAGCCCCGAACGCACGATCCGGCAGGGCCATGTCCATCTGCGCGGCGAGAACGAGGCCCATCGCGGCGAGGCCGAGGGCCGCGTGCGCGACGGCCGGGCCGAGGGCTGGGTGCTGATCTGGCCGGCCTCGGACCCCGAGACGCAGACCCGGATCGCGGCGGAACTGTCCGACAGCCTCGACCGCTTCGCCCCCGCCGCGGGCGAGGACGCGCCGGCGGCGCCCGTCACGCCCTGACGCTCAGCCGCGCCAGAAGCGCGGCATCAGCAGGACCAGGACCGAGACCAGTTCCAGTCGGCCCAGATACATGCCGATGATCATCAGGATCTTGGCAGGCTCGGGAAAGTTCGCGACGGACCCGTTGCGGGTGATCTCGGGGCCCCAGACGGGGCCGACATTGGCAATGGCCGTCCAGGCGGCGGTCAGCGCGGTGCGCGGATGCAGCCCGGTCAGCGACAGTCCGACGATCAGCAGGCCGAAGGTCAGCATGAACAGCGTGAAGAAGGCCATGACGGAATTGACGACGTCGCGGTCCAGCGGGCGGCCCTCGTAGCGCAGCGGATAGACGCGGTGGGGCGAATGCATCCGCCGGATCTGGGCGCGCACGGTCTGAAGCAGGATCAGGTAGCGGAACACCTTGACCGAGCAGCCCGTCGAACCCGTGCAGCCCCCGATCAGGCCCACGATGATCAGCAGCGCCAGCGGCAGATGCCCCCAACCCAGCACATCGGTCGAGGCATAGCCGGTTCCGGAAAAGATCGTGATCGTGTTGAAGACGGTCTCGCGCAGCACCTCCTCGACCGGCACGCCCCGGTGGATGTAGGCGAGCCGATAGATGATGATGATCCCGCAGGCATAGGCGATCCAGCGCAGATAGGCGCGGATCTGGCTGTCGCGCCAGATCGGGTCCAGATCGCCGCGCATCGCCTGCACCATGCGCACGAAGGGGATCGAGGCCAGGATCATGAAGACCGAGGCCGCCCATTCCGGCCCGCCCAGATAGGCCCCGAAACTGGCATCGTAATTCGAGAAACCCCCGGTCGACGTCGTGGTCAGCGCATGGACCACCGCATCGAACCCGGTCATGCCTAGCGCCAGATAGGTCAGCGCGCAGGCCCCCGTCAGGGCCAGATAAACGACGGTCATCTCTCCGGCGATGGTGCGCGCGCGCGGCAGCACCTTGCCGAGCGTGTCGAAACCTTCGGACCGGAAGAACTGCATGCCGCCCACGCGCATGACCGGCAGGAAGACCATCGCCACGACGACGATCCCCAGTCCCCCCATCCATTGCAGCAGCGCCCGCCACAGATGTGTGCCGCGCGGCAGCCCGTCCAGCGCCGGAAAGGCGGTGGTGCCGGTGGTGGTGACGCCCGACATCGCCTCGAAGAAGGCATCGGTGAAGGTGGCGCGCGGGGCGCCCAGCATGAAGGGCAGGGCGCCGAAGACCGGGATGACCAGCCACAGCCCCGATGTCAGCAGAAAGGCCTGCTGAAGTTTCAGCGAGGTATAGTGGCCGCGCGTGGCGACGGTGATCAGCCCGCCCATGACCATCGTGATGACGGCACATTCCAGAAAGACCTGCCAATGCGGATCGCCCTGCCACAGATCGACCAGCATGGGCGCCAGCATCGCCGCGCCCAGCACGACGACGATCTTTCCAATCGGGTGGGCTACGGGGCGCAGGTCGATCATGACGAACTGCTTGCCCCCGCCCGTCACGCGCGTCAAGCAGCGCCGTTATTGCATTCACGTTTTGGAATTCGTATATCGGGCAGACAGGATGATGCCAGCCGCAGGAGAGCCCCATGACCAAGACCGAACGCCCCAAGGCATTGCCCGCCGTCGATCTTGGAGTGCGCCCGGATGTTTCGGCGCATTTCGACGCGCAGACGAACACGATCAGCTACATCGTCAAGGACCCGTCCTCGAATGCCTGCGCCATCATCGATTCGGTGATGGATATCGATTACGCCGCCGGGCGGATCACCTATGACCATGCCGATGCCCTGATCGCCGAGATCGAGGCGCGGGGCCTGTCGCTGGAATGGATCATCGAGACCCATGTTCATGCCGACCACCTGTCCGCGGCGCCCTACATCCAGCAGAAGCTGGGCGGCAAGATCGGGATCGGCGCGAATATCCTGATTGTTCAGGACGTGTTCGGAAAGATCTTCAACGAGGGCACCGAATTCCAGCGCGACGGCAGCCAGTTCGACCGCCTGTTCGAGGATGGCGACGAATACCATGTCGGCGCGATGCGCTGTTTCGCCTTTCACACGCCCGGCCACACGCCGGCCTGCATGACGCATGTGATGGGCGACGCGGCCTTTGTGGGCGACACGCTGTTCATGCCCGACGGAGGCTCGGCCCGCGCCGATTTCCCCGGCGGCGACGCGGGGGTGCTGTATGACAGCATCCAGCGCGTCCTGTCGCTGCCCGACAAGACGCGGCTGTTCATGTGCCACGATTACGGCCCGAACGGGCGCGACATCAAGTGGGAGACGACCGTGGCCGAGGAAAAGGCGCACAACATCCATGTCGGCGAGGGCAAGACGCGCGAGGATTTCATCGCCTTTCGCACCGAACGCGACGCGCAGCTTGACATGCCGCGCCTGATCATCCCGTCCTTGCAGGTGAACATGCGCGCGGGCGAGATCCCCACCGATGCCGACGGGCGCCCGATGCTGAAAGTGCCGGTGAACGGCCTCTGACGCGAAAGACCTCTGATGCGCTCCCCGCTGTCCCGCTATTTGCCGATCCTCGACTGGGGGCGGCGCTATGATCGTGCGGCCTTGCAGGGCGACCTGCTGGCGGCGGTGATCGTCACGATCATGCTGATCCCGCAATCGCTGGCCTATGCGATGCTGGCGGGGCTGCCGCCCGAGGCGGGGATCTATGCCTCGATCCTGCCGATCCTGCTTTACGCGGTCTTTGGTTCGTCGCGGACGCTGGCGGTGGGGCCGGTCGCGGTGGTCTCGCTGATGACGGCGGCGGCGGTCGGGCAGGTCGCGACGCAGGGCACCGCGGGCTACGCTGCGGCGGCGCTGACGCTGGCCGTGCTGTCGGGCGGCATCCTGGTCCTGATGGGCCTCTTCCGGCGGGGCTTTCTGGCCAATTTTCTGTCGCATCCGGTGATCGCGGGCTTCATCACCGCGTCGGGCCTGCTGATCGCGCTGAGCCAGTTCCGCCATATTCTGGGCGTGCAGGCGGGCGGGGATACGCTGCCGCAGATGCTGGCCTCGCTGGCAGGGGCGGTGGGCGGGACGAACCCTATCACGCTGGCGCTTGGGGTGGCGACGACGGCGTTTCTGTTCTGGCAGCGCAAGGCGCTGGCGCCCTTGCTGCGCCGACTGGGGCTGTCGCAGAGGGCCGCGACGATGGTCGCGCGGGCGGGTCCGGTGCTGGCGGTGCTGGTCACGACGCTGCTGGTCTGGGGCCTTGGCCTTGACGAAAGCGGGGTCGCGATTGTGGGCACGGTGCCGCAGGGCCTGCCGCCGCTGACGCTGCCCGCCTTTTCCAGCGACCTGATCGGGGCGCTGCTGGTGCCGGCGCTGCTGATCTCGGTCATCGGTTTCGTCGAATCCGTCAGCGTGGGCCAGACCCTGGCCGCAAAACGCCGCGAACGCATCGACCCGGATCAGGAGCTGATCGGCCTCGGCGCGGCCAATATCGGGGCGGGCTTCACCGGCGGGATGCCGGTCACGGGCGGCTTTGCGCGGTCGGTCGTGAATGCCGATGCCGGCGCCGAGACGCCCGCGGCAGGCGCCTTCACCGCCATCGGGCTGGCCGTCGCGGCCTTTGCGCTGACGCCGCTGATCCACTACCTGCCCACGGCCACGCTGGCCGCGACGATCATCGTCGCGGTCCTGTCGCTGGTCGATCTGAAGATCCTTCGCCACGCCTGGGATTACAGCCGCGCCGATTTCGCAGCCGTCGCCGTGACCATCGCGCTGACCCTGCTGATGGGCGTGGAAACCGGCGTCAGCGCGGGGGTGATCCTGTCGGTGCTGCTGCATCTGTGGAACACCTCGCGTCCCCATATCGCCGAGGTGGGCCTGGTCCCCGGCACCCAGCATTTCCGCAACATCCTGCGCCACGACGTGCTGACCGATCCCTGCCTGCTGACCATCCGCATCGACGAGAGCCTCTATTTCGCCAATGCCCGCATGCTGGAGGATCGCGTGCTGGACCGCGTCGCAGCCGAGCCGCGCATCCGCCATGTCGTGCTGATGTTCTCGGCGGTGAACAGCGTGGACCTGTCGGCGGTCGAAAGCCTTCAGGCGCTGAACCAGCGGCTGTCGGGCATGGGCGTCACGCTGCACCTGTCCGAGGTCAAGGGCCCGGTCATGGACCGTCTGTGCCGCTGCCATCTGCTGCACGAACTGACGGGCCGGGTCTTCCTGTCGCAATGGGATGCCATCGCCGCTCTGACGCCCGCGCTGTGCGGCCAGGACGCGGCGCGGCCGGCCGCGCTTGGCGCCGCAGGCGATCATCGCGGGTCCGCCACCCCTTGAACGCGTCCCCCGCGCGGGTTACGTTTTCAGCAACTTGTCATCGGAGGGCGTGATCATGACGCCCAGGCGTCCTGCGGGTGCGGACGCGTTCCCGAGAAATGCGGTCGAGCCGTCAGGCACCCGACACCCCGAGGATGGGGGGCTATACGCGGCCCTCGACCTTGGGACCAATTCGTGCCGGATGCTGATTGCCCGCCCGTCGGGCAGTCAGTTTCAGGTCGTGGACAGCTTTTCCAAGCCTGTCCAGCTGGGGCAGGGGCTTGAAGCCTCGGGCCGGCTGTCGCGCAGTTCCATGGCGCGGACGGTTCATGCGTTGCAGGTCTGCAAGCGAAAGCTGGAACAGCACAAGGTCCGCAAGATGCGGATGGTCGCGACCGAGGCCTGCCGCCGCGCCCGCAACAGCCGCGACTTCATGCGCACCATCCGCCGCGAGACCGGCCTGCCCGTCGAGATCATCGGCGCCGAGGAAGAGGCACGGCTGGCCGTCATCTCCTGCGCGCCGCTGGTCAGCCACAAGACCGAGACGCTGATGGTCGTCGATATCGGCGGCGGCTCGACCGAGCTTGTCTGGATCGACCTCGAGGATGTCGAGCCCAAGGAACGGCCCCGCGCCATCATGCGCCTGTCGGACGGGTTCGGAAATCCGCAGCCGGGCGGGGCGCGGGTGGTGGACTGGATCAGCGTGCCCTTGGGCGTGGCGACGCTGCGCGACCAGTTCGCCGATGTCGAGGATGATCAGGGCCGCTTCGCGCTGATGTCGTGGTTCTTCGAAGAGGCGCTGGCCAATTTCACCCCCTATGCCGACGGCTCGCCCGACGAGGGGTTCCAGATCATCGGCACGTCGGGGACGGTGACCACCGTGGCGGCCAGCTTTCTGGGCCTGCGCCGCTATGACCGGACCAAGGTGGACGGGCTAGAGATGACCAGCGAACAGATCGACCGGGTGATCCATTCCTATCTTCAGCTTGGCCCCGACGGGCGCCGCGCCGATCCGCGCATCGGGCGCGAGCGTCACGCCCTGATCATGTCGGGCGCCGCGATCCTGCAGACCCTGATGCGCGTCTGGCCCACGACACGGCTGTCGGTGGCCGACCGGGGCCTGCGCGAGGGGTTGCTTTATGCCCAGATGGTGCGCGATGGGGTGCTGAAGCCCGAAGGACTGAACGGAGTGGCATGATGACAAAGCAACCAGGCAGCCGCGCGGGCAAGTCCAGCGGCCGCGGCGCGCGCGATCTGAAGGTGCGGGTCAAGACCGCCAAGGGGCGCAAGCTGTCCTCTAAATTGTGGCTGGAACGGCAGCTGAACGACCCCTATGTCGCCCGCGCCCGGCGCGAGGGTTATCGGGGCCGTGCCGCCTACAAGATCCTGGAACTGGACGACAAGTATCGCTTTCTGGTGCCGGGGGCGCGGGTCGTCGATCTGGGCTGCGCGCCGGGCGGCTGGTGCCAGGTGGCCGTCGCCCGCGTCAACGCCCTGGGCGAACGCGCCGACAGGAAGCAGGGCCGCGTTCTGGGGCTGGACCTGCAAGAGGTGGACCCGATCGCCGGGGCCGAGATCCATCAGCTGGACTTCCTTTCGGACGGCGCGGATGATCAGGTCAAGGCCTGGCTGGGCGGGCCTGCGGATGTGGTGATGTCGGACATGGCCGCCGCCTCGTCCGGCCACAAGGGCACCGACCATCTGCGAATCGTCGCGCTGGTCGAGGCGGCCGCACAACTGGCCTTTGACGTGCTGGAGCCGGGCGGCACCTTCGTCGCCAAGGTGCTGGCAGGCGGCGCCGAGGCCGAGATGCAGGCCATGCTCAAGCGCAATTTCGAAAAGGTCGTGAACGTGAAGCCGCCGGCCAGCCGCAGCGACAGTTCCGAGAAGTTCGTCGTCGCCACAGGCTTTCGCGGTCGGGCTGGCGTGCCGTCCGAGGCTTGAAGCGTCCACGGATCGCGGCTTGACCCGGCGGCTGCCGCGCTGCCATGCCGCGAGGATGGTGTTGGAGGCTCGCTGCTCAGGCGCGCCTGTCGCCAGGGCGCATCGCCTCAGGCGTCCCCGCGCCATTCGCTGCCGCGCCTGATCTGCATGCGGAAGGCGTCGGGCGGTCTGCCCGTCGCCGCCACGAAGGCGCGGGTGAAATGGGCCAGGCTGGAATAGCCCAGCATCTGCGAGATGCGATGCACGGGCAATTCGCTGTGGCGCAGCATCTCGGCCGCGCGGTCCAGGCGAAGCCCGTGCAGCAGATCGATCGCGCGCCTGCCTCTTGCGGCCAGACAGGCCCGGTCGAGGGCGGTGAGGCTGGTCCCCATCTGCGCCGCCAGTTCTGCCAGCGTCACCTGCCGCCCCGGATCGGGCGCGATCTCGGCCAGAAAGCGCTCGACCAAGGCGTGATCGGCGCTGGCAGGACCGGGGTCGAGGCCGGTTTCGGCGGGCGGGTCCAGCCGTTGCAGGCGCAGGGCCAGCAGCGACAGGTGCTGGCGCAGCGCCTTGCTGCGCGCCGGCTCCGTCACGTCGCGCGCGGCCTCGGCCATCAGGTCCTGCAGCGCGAAGGACAGCGGCTCGGCCTGCTGCCCGACGCGCCCGGCCAGCCCCTGAGCGGGCAGCCCCGGGTCGAGCCCCCGCACCAGATCGTGCGGCAGTAGCAGCACATGGCCCTGCGTCTCGACCCCGGGCAGGGCTGCGAATGCGGTGCCCGAAGGGATGTAGCGCAAATCCCCGGGCCGCAGCAGCGCGCGCGATCCGGGCCAGCGCAGCGCCAGCCCGCCTTGCGTCACCCAGATCAGCACATGTTCGGGCCGCGTCCGGGGTTGCGGCGGGCTGTCATTCGTTCCCCACAGGAACGCCCCGAGCGGCAGCAGGCGCAGGCTGGCGCGGCGGGGCACGAACCGTCGCATCCCCGCATGCCGCGACGGCCCGAGCGGGTCCGGACCGGTCAGCGCCAGCGCCAGAGCCTCGGGCGGGGCCTTGCCGGTCGCAGCGCGCAGCGGCGTCGGCCTGTCAGTGCTGTCTGCGGGACGATTGACGGGGCGTCCATCATCGGGAATGACGGGGGCGGTGACGCCGGTCCGTGCGCCCGCGCGACCCGACCGCAGAAGGCTTGCGGTGAAGGGAAACCCCTTGCGCCAGTCACTGCCGCCCAGAACCGCCATCTGTCCGCGTTTCCTCCTGCCTCATGCAGGGATCATCGCCCAAACCGGTTAAAACACCATGAAGTAAATGCGACCCGAATACAATTCATCCTGCAGGTGTGTGATCTAGAACAGCGTTTCGGCCCGGCGCAGCGTCCAGTCGCGCATGCGCCCCCGGAACCAGATCCGCTGCGTCTTGGCATATTGGCGCGTGGCGATGACGGCCAGTTCGACCGCCTCGGCCAGACTGGTACGGCCCTGCAGATGCGCGACCAGCTCGGGCGCACCGATGGCACGCGCCCATTGCCGGTCGGGATGCCAGTCGAGCAGCATCGCGGCAACCTCGTCCAGCGCGCCGTCGCGGATCATCGCGTGGAACCGCGTCTCGATCCGGCGGGCCAGCCAGTCGCGGTCGGCCTCGATCAGGATGCGCTGGCACTGGTCGGGCGCGATCAGGGGCGGCGGTGTGTCGTCCTGCCACGAGGCGAGGCCGCGCCCCGTGGCGCGCAGCACCTCCCATGCGCGCTGGACGCGGGCGGGGTTGCGGCGGTCGATCCGGGCGGCGGTGGGCGCGTCGAGATCCGCCAGAAGCCGCGCCAGGCCTTCGGGGCCGCGCAGGATCGCGTCGGCCTCGGCCCGCAGGGCGGGGGGCGTGGCGGGGATCTGCGCCAGACCCCGCGTCAGCGCGGTCAGGTAAAGGCCCGTTCCGCCCGTCACGATCAGCCGCTGGCCGATAAGCCCCGCCAGATCGCGCAGCCAGTCACCCACCGAATAGCTCCGGTCAGGCGTCACATGACCGTATAGCGCATGGGGCGCGCGCGCCTCGTCGGCGGCGTCGGGGCGCGCGGTCAGGACACGCCAGCACGACCAGACCTGAAGCGCATCAGCGTTCACGATCACGCCACCCTGCGCCCGGGCCACGGCCAGTGCCAGCGCCGACTTGCCGCTGGCCGTGGGCCCCGCGATCAGCAGATGGCGCGAGGGGTCGATTTCTGACAGGGTGGGCGTGGCCATGGGCGATCCGGGCAGTTGATCCTGCGCGCCTTTTGCGACATTTAACGCCCCGATGAAAGCGACCGGCGACAGGAGCCCCAGATGACCACCGAGACACCCAAGCACTATGGCCGCGTGATGCTGAAGATCTCGGGCGAGGCGCTGATGGGCGACCAGGGCTACGGGCTGCATCCGCCCACCGTCTCGCGCATCGCCGACGAGGTCGAATCGGTCCAGAAGATGGGCGTCGAGGTCTGCATGGTCATCGGCGGCGGCAACATCTTCCGCGGCCTGCAAGGCAGCGCCCAGGGGATGGAGCGGACGACGGCCGACTACATGGGGATGCTGGCCACCGTGATGAACGCGCTGGCCATGCAATCCGCGCTGGAGGCCAAGGGCCTGCATTGCCGCGTCATCAGCGCCATCCGCATGGACGAGGTCTGCGAGCCCTATATCCGCCGCCGCGCCATCCGGCACCTTGAGAAAAAACGCATCGTGATCTTTGCGGCGGGCACCGGGAACCCCTATTTCACCACCGACACGGCCGCGACGCTGCGCGCGTCCGAGATGAACTGCGAGGCGATCTTCAAGGGGACCAAGGTGGATGGCGTCTATGACAAGGACCCGGTCAAGCATGCCGATGCCAAGCGTTACGGCGAGGTCAGCTATGACGACGTGCTGCAACAGCATCTGGGCGTGATGGACGCCTCGGCCATCGCGCTGGCGCGCGACAACCGCCTGCCGATCATCGTCTTCTCGCTGGACGCGCCCGGCGGCTTCCGCAGCATTCTTGAAGGTCGGGGGACCTATACCCGTGTCCATAACTGAGCAGGAACCGTTTTCCCCGCGCGCGCGCATCGACGCGCTGATCCATGGTCGCGGGGCCCAGACCTTCATCACCGCCGTCATCCTGTTCAACGCGATGATCCTGGGGCTGGAAACCTCGCCGCGGATCATGGCGTTCGCGGGGCCGCTGATCCTGTTTCTGGACCGGCTGTGCCTGACGATCTTCGTGATCGAGATCGGGCTGAAGCTCTATGCCCGCCGGCTGCGCTTCTTCCGCGACGGCTGGAACGTGTTCGACTTTGCCATCGTCGCCATCGCGCTGATGCCCGCCACGCAGGGGCTGTCGGTGCTGCGCGCGCTGCGCATCCTGCGGCTTCTGCGTATCGTGTCAGTCACGCCGCGCCTGCGCCGCGTGGTCGAGGGGTTCCTCTCGGCGCTGCCCGGCATGGCCAGCGTGTTCCTGCTGATGGGGATCATCTTCTACATCTTCGCGGTCATGGCGACCAAGCTCTTTGCGGGCAGCTTCCCCGACTGGTTCGGCGATCTGGGCAATTCGGCCTATTCGCTCTTTCAGATCATGACGCTGGAAAGCTGGTCGATGGGCATCGTGCGCCCGGTGATGGAGGTCTATCCCCAGGCCTGGCTGTTCTTCGTGCCCTTCATCCTGGTCACGACCTTCGCGGTGATGAACCTTGTCGTCGGTCTGATCGTGAATTCGATGCAAGAGGCGCATTCCGAGGAATCCAACGTCGCCACCGAGGCCTATCGCGACGAGGTGCTGTCGCGCCTTGCCGCGATCGAAGAGCGGCTGGCGCAGGCAGAGCGGGACAAGCGCGACGCCTCGTGAGGCGGCGCGCTGCCCATCGCGGGGGCAAAGGCTTTGCCAATCCCCGGCAATCTGGTTACAAGCGGAAAAAATCCAATTCAGAGGCGGTCCGACATGGCTGAGGACATCGAAATCGATATCGACGATCTGGAACGGCGCATGAAAGGCGCGATGGAGGCCCTGCGCGGCGAATTCGCCAGCCTTCGCACGGGCCGCGCCTCGGCCTCGATGATCGACCCCGTGCAGGTCGAGGCCTATGGCCAGATGACCCCGATCAACCAGCTGGGCACGGTGAACGTCCCCGAGCCGCGCATGGTCACGATCAACATCTGGGACAAGGCCATGGTCGGCAAGGTCGAGAAGGCGCTGCGCGAAAGCGGGCTGGGGATTAATCCGCAGTTGAACGGCACCATCATCATGCTGCCCATCCCGGAACTGAACGAGGAGCGCCGCCGCGAGCTGACCAAGGTCGCCGCGCAATATGCCGAACATGCCCGCGTCGCCATCCGCAACGTGCGCCGCGACGGGATGGACCAGGTCAAGAAGGGCAAGGCCAATGGCATGCCCGAGGATGACCAGAAGCTCTACGAGAACGAGATCCAGTCGCTGACCGACCGCATGATCGCGTCGGTGGACGAGGCTCTGTCGGCCAAGCAGGCCGAAATCATGCAGGTCTGACAAGGCGATGGCATTTGCCTGGGGCGCAGCGACCGCGGTGGCGGCAGGGGGGACGACGCGTCCCCGCCATGTGGCCATCATCATGGACGGCAATGGCCGTTGGGCGACCGAACGCGGCTGGCCGCGTCTGGTCGGGCACCGGCGCGGCGCAGAGCGCGTCAAGCAGATCGTGCGCGCATGCCCCGATCTGGGCGTGGACTGGCTGACGGTCTACGCCTTCTCGACCGAGAACTGGAAACGCTCGACCGAGGAAGTGCTGGGCCTGATGAAGATCTTCCGGCGCTATATCGAACGCGAGGCCGAAAGCATGTCGGCCGAGGGCGTGCGGATGCGCTTTATCGGCGGGCGCGAGCGGCTGGATGCCAAGCTTCAGGACCTGATGGCCTCGATCGAGGCACGGACGGCGGGCAATACGCGGCTGAACCTGACCGTAGCGATCAATTACGGCGGCCGGGACGAATTGCTGCGCGCCTCGCAGCGTCTGGCCGCCAAGATCGCCCGCGGCGAGGTGGATCAGCCCTGCGAGGCCGATCTGGAAGGCTGCCTCGACACGGCGGGCCATCCCGATCCGGATCTGGTGATCCGCACCTCGGGCGAGACGCGGATCTCGAACTTCCTGCCCTGGCAGGCGGCCTATTCCGAATACGAATTCACCCCGACCCTGTGGCCCGATTTCACGCCCCAGCATCTGTCGGACATCCTCGACCGGTTCGGCCTGCGCGAGCGGCGCTTTGGCGGCGCATGAGGGCAGGGTCGCGGATAGGCAGCGTCTCCGCCTCGGCGGGCAAATGGTCTGACCTGTCGCGGCGGATCGCCTCGACGCTGGTGCTGCTGGCGATCGGCGTGCTGCTCGCCACGGCGCAGGGCGTCTGGCTGCGGCTGGGCATGGCGGTGATCTCGGCCATCACCTTCTGGGAACTGGCGGCGATGACCGGCTGGCGCAAGCCCGCCCGGCACGTCACCCGGTTCGGCCGCTCGCGCCCCGTCGCGCTGGCGGCTCTGGCGGGGCTGGCGCAGGCCGTCGCCCTGACCGAGGCGCATGCGCTGATCTGGCTGGCGCTTGCCGTGCCGCTGATCGCCGGCGTTCCGGGCGCGGCGCGGCGCGACCGGATGACCTATGTGCTGTTCGGCGCCGCGATCCTGCTGGTCGCCTATGGCCTTGTCGGCTTCCGCGAGGCTTACGGGCTGCCCTTCGTGCTGTGGCTCATGGGCATCGTGATCGTCTCGGACACGGCGGGCTATTTCTTCGGCCGGATGATCGGCGGGCCGAAATTCTGGCCCTCGCTCAGCCCGAAGAAGACCTGGTCGGGTACGATTGCGGGCTGGGTGGGCGCGACGCTGCTGGGGCTGGTCCTGTGGCTTGCCGGCCATGGCGATGCGGCGCTGATCTGGGTCTCGCCCATCGTCTGCTTTGCGGGGCAGATGGGCGACATCGCGGAAAGCTGGCTCAAGCGGCGGGCGGGCGTCAAGGACAGCTCGAACCTGATCCCCGGCCATGGCGGCTTCATGGATCGTTTTGACGCAGTGACGGGGGCGGTTCTGGCCACGATGCTGATCGGGCTTCTGACCAGCCTGCCGGTGGTGAACTGACGTGACCAGACGCATCTCGATCTTCGGCGCGACCGGCTCGGTCGGGATCAGCGGTGTCGATCTGATCCGCCGCGACCCCGACCGCTTTCACGTCGTGGCCCTGACCGGCGGCCGCAACATCGAGCGTCTGGCACGGCAGGCGCGCGATCTGCGTGCCGAGATCGCCGTGACCGCCCATGACGACCTGCTGGACGACCTGCGCACCGCGCTGGAGGGCAGCGGCACCATCGCTGCCGCAGGCCGCGAGGCGCTGATCGAGGCCGCCGCGCGCCCGGCCGATTGGGTCCTGTCGGCCATCGTCGGCGCTGCGGGTCTGGCGCCGGGTCTGACGGCGCTTGCACAGGGCGGCGTTCTGGCGCTGGCCAACAAGGAATCGCTGGTCTGCGCGGGGGCGCTGCTGCGGCAGGCGGGCCGGGACGGCGGCGCCACGATCCTGCCGGTCGACAGCGAACATTCCGCGCTGTTTCAGGCGCTTCAGGGCGAAACCCTCGACAGCGTCAAGGATGTCACCATCACCGCCTCGGGCGGGGCCTTCCGCGACTGGCCGCTGGAGCGGCTGGCCGCCGCGACCGTGGCCGAGGCCTCGACCCATCCGAACTGGGCCATGGGCCAGCGCATCACCATCGACAGCGCATCCATGTTCAACAAGGCGATGGAGGTGATCGAGGCCAAGGAGTTCTTCGGCCTCGGCGCCGACCGCATCAAGGTTCTGGTCCATCCGGAATCGATCATCCATGCCATGGTCAGCCATCATGACGGCGGTTCCATCGCGCATCTGGGCGCGCCCGACATGCGCCACGCCATCGGCTATGCGCTGAACTGGCCCGAACGCCGGCCGCTGCCCGTCGCGGCCCTCGATCTGGCCGCCTTGGGCAGCCTGACCTTCCGCCAGCCCGACGAACGCCGCTGGCCCGCCCTGCGCCTTGCGCGCGAGGTGATGGCGGCAGGGGGCGCGGCCGGGGCGGTCTTCAACGCGGCCAAGGAACAGGCGCTGGACGATTTCATCGCGGGGCGCATCCGCTTCACCGACATGGCTCCGCGGGTCGAGACCACGCTGACCGATCTGGCCGGGCAGGGGGGCTTTGGCTCGGACCCCGCCAGCCTTGACGAGGTGCATCACTGGGACGCGCTGTCCCGCGAAAGGACAGCCGCATGACCGAGATCCTAACCGGAACGCTTGGCACCTTGTGGACGCTGGCCGCCTTCGTGGTCGCGCTGGCTGTGATCGTGACGGTGCACGAATATGGCCATTACATCGTGGGCCGCTGGTCCGGCATCCGGGCCGAGGTGTTCAGCGTGGGCTTCGGCCCGCGTCTGGTCGCAAGACGCGACCGGCGCGGCACGGTCTGGCAGGTCGCCGCGATCCCGCTTGGCGGCTATGTGCGCTTTCTGGGCGACGACAATATCGCCAGCGCCGGGCCGGGGCGTTCGGTCGATCCGGCGCTGCGGCGCCAGACGCTGGACGGCGCGCCGCTCTGGGCGCGGTTCGCCACGCTGCTGGCAGGGCCGGTCTTCAACTTCATCCTGTCGATCCTGATCTTCGGCGGCTTTGCGGTGGTGCAGGGCGTCGCCCAGCCCGATGTGCGGGTGGGCACGATCTCGGCCGCGCCGCCCGAGGTGCAGAACCAGCTGCAGCCGGGCGATCTGGTGCTGGCGGTGGGCGACCAGCCCGTCGAGACCTGGGCGGATCTTGGCCGTGCCTCCGAGGCGCTGCCCCATCAGCCCGTCCAGACCTGGACCATCGGACGCGAGGGCCGCCGCCTGACGGTGCCCGGCCCCGATCCGATGCCCGCCCGCATCTCGGGCGTGGCGCCCCGCAGCGCCGCCGCCGAGGCGGGCCTGCGCGCGGGCGACGTGATCCTGGCCATCGACGGCGAGACGGTCGCGCGCTTCACCGACCTGCGCGCCGCGGTCGAGGCCGCCGAGGGCGCGCCCCTTCTGCTGCGCCTCTGGCGTCCGGGTGCGGGCGAGCGCGAGGTGACGCTGCGCCCGAAGTTGTCGGACCTGCCCGCGCAGGGTGGCGGGTTCGAGCAGCGCTGGCTGATCGGCGTCACCGGCGGGGAAAGCTTCTTCACCCCCGCCACCCGCCGCGCCGGCCCGGTCGAGGCGCTGGCCCTTGGCGCGGGGCAGACCTGGGCGATCATCGCCTCGTCCCTGACCGGGCTCTGGGCGATGATCACCGGCCAGATCGGCACCTGCAATCTGGGCGGGGCGATCAGCATCGCCGAAAGCACGGGGCAGGCGGCCAGCGCGGGGGGCGGCAACTTCCTGTGGTGGATCGCGGTCCTGTCGGCGGCGATCGGCTTTCTGAACCTGCTGCCGATCCCTGTTCTGGATGGCGGCCACCTGATGTTCTACAGCTACGAGGCGATCACCGGGCGCAAGCCTTCGGAACGTGTCCTGAACATGCTGACCTCGATCGGGCTGTTCGCGGTGCTGTCGCTGATGATTTTCGGGCTGACAAACGATCTTTTCTGCCCCTGACGCGGCAGGGCTTTTGACAGGCCCGCCCCGTTGGCGCTAGAGAACGAGAAAAAGATCGCCATCGCGGTCGCCGAGACAAGAGGGGCAGGCATGACACGGAAACTGGGCAAGGGCGCGGTGGCGCTGATGACGGCTCTGGCGGTTGCCGCACCGGCGGGCGTGGCGCCCTGGCAGGCCAGCGCGCAGACGGTTTCGGCCATTCGGGTCGAGGGCAACCAGCGCGTCGAGGAAGGCACGATCCGGTCCTTCATGAACCTGCCCGCCGGCAATGCCTCGCCTGGCGAGATCAACGACGCGCTGCAGCGCCTGCAGA
Source organism: Scenedesmus sp. KT-U (assembly GCA_029853055.1). Taxonomy (NCBI): domain Eukaryota; kingdom Viridiplantae; phylum Chlorophyta; class Chlorophyceae; order Sphaeropleales; family Scenedesmaceae; genus Scenedesmus; species Scenedesmus sp. KT-U. The sequence continues at coordinate 26,225 of JARWLF010000120.1, read as the reverse complement.
ATTCGGGCCTGTTCGAGACGGTCGAGATCGTCCAGCAGGGCGGCACGCTGGTCGTGCGCGTGCGCGAATATCCCACGATCAACCGCATCAATTTCGAGGGCAACCGCCGCCTGAACAACGAACGCCTGTCCGAGATCATCCGCAGCCAGGAACGCCGCATCTACCAGCCCAGCCAGGCGATCCAGGACGCGCAGGCCATCGCCGAGGTCTATGCCGCCGAGGGCCGTCTGGCCGCCCGCGTCGATCCGCGCATCATCCGCCGCAGCGACAACCGCGTCGATCTGGTCTTCGAGGTCCGCGAGGGCAACGTGACCGAGATCGAGCGTCTCAGCTTTACCGGCAACCGCGCCTTTTCCGACCGCCGCCTGCGCAACGTGCTGCAGACCAAGCAGGCGGGCCTGCTGCGGACCTTCATCCGCCGCGACACGTTCTCGCCCGAGCGGATCCCGCTGGACGAGCAGCTGCTGACCGATTTCTACCGCTCGCGCGGCTATGCCGATTTCCGCGTCCAGGCAGTGACCCCGGAAATCGCCCGCGAACGCGACGCGTTCTTCATCACGTTCAACATCCAGGAAGGCCCGCGCTACCGGTTCGGCCGCATCGACACCGTGTCCGAGATTCCGGGCGTCGATGCCGCGGCCTTTGCCGCCCAGAACCGCGTCCGCCGGGGCGAGGTCTACAACCCCGCCGTCATCGACAACACGATCCGCCGGATGGAGACCATCGCCATCCAGCAGGGCCTGAACTTCGTCAATATCGAGCCTCGCGTCACCCGGAACCCGCAGAACCAGACGCTGGACCTGACCTTCGCGCTGGTGCGCGGGCAGCGCATTTTCGTGGAACGCATCGACATCGAGGGCAACACGACCACGCTGGACGAGGTGATCCGCCGCCAGTTCTCGACCGTCGAGGGCGACCCCTTCAACCCCCGCGAGATCCGCAACTCGGCCGAACGCATCCGGGCGCTTGGCTATTTCGCGGATGCGCAGGTCGAGACCCGTCAGGGCAGCGGCCCCGATCAGGTCATCGTCGGCGTCAATGTCGAGGAACAGCCGACCGGCAGCCTGTCCTTCGGCGCCTCCTACGGCGTCAATGCCGGGATCGGCCTGAATGCCGGCCTGAGCGAGCAGAACTTCCTGGGGCGCGGCCAGTCGGTCGGGTTGCAGATCTCGACCGCCAGCGGCGACCGCACGGCCTCGGTCAACTTCTCCGAGCCGTTCTTCCTGGGGCGCAACCTGCGCTTCAGCATCGCGGCCAATTACAACGAGACCGAAAGCCTCAATTCCGATTACGACACCCGGACCATCGGTCTGCGACCGTCGATCGAGTTTCCGGTCTCGCAGAATGCACGGCTGGAACTGCGCTACCGCGTGTCCAAGGACACGCTGCGCAACGTCGATGACGACAGCTCGCGGCTGCTGCGCGACGAGACGGGCAGCCGCGTGACCTCGGCTCTGGGCTACACCTATAACTGGGACAGCCGCCGCACCGGGCTGGACCCGCTGACCTCGTATCGCTTCAGCTTCGGTCAGGACATTTCGGGCCTTGGCGGCGACGCGAAGGCGGTGACCACGACCGTCTCGGCCGGTGTCGAAAGCAATGCCTGGCGCGAGGAGATCACCCTGCGCGGCCAGATCGAGGCCGGCGCGATCGAGGGTTACGACGGCTATCAGCCCTGGATCCTCGACCGCTTCCGCAGCGGCAGCCGCATCCGCGGCTTCGAGCCGAACGGCCTCGGCCCGCGGGATCTGGGGGCGAACAATCAGGACGCGCTCGGCGGCAAGTATTTCTGGGCCGCCCGCGCCGAGGCGCAATTCCCCATAGGCCTGCCCGAGGAATACGGCATTTCCGGCGGTCTCTTCGCCGATATCGGCAGCCTCTGGGGTCTGGACGACGTGGCCGGCAATACCGGCACGATCGACGACAGCATGAAGGTGCGCTCGGCCGTGGGCGCCTCGATCTTCTGGACGACGCCGATCGGGCCCCTGCGGTTCAACTTCTCGAAGGCGCTGCGCAAGGAAGATTTCGACCGCACGCAGAATTTCGACCTGACGATCCAGACGCAGTTCTGAGATGCGCGGCGCGGGTCCCCTCGCGGCGCTTCTGGCGGCGCTGATCCTGCCCGGCGCCGCGCTGGCCCAGACCGAGGCCCCTGCGCCAGAGATCGGCGAACTGGCCGCCGATGCCGATCTGCCCGCGCCCGAGATCGCCGCGCCCGACCTGCCCGCGCGGGTGATCGCGCCGCCCGATCCGTCGGGCGTGCCGGTCTCGGCCATCCTGACCATCGACCAGAACCGCCTCTATGCCGCCTCGGCCTGGGGGCGGCGCGCCCAGGCCCAGCTCGAGGCCGAGGGCGGCCAGATCGCGGCCGAGAACGAGCGTCTGACCCAGCTTCTCTCCTCGGAAGAGGCGGCGCTGACCGACCGCCGCGCAGCCCTTCCCCCCGACGAGTTCCGCCGCCTCGCCGAGGCTTTCGATCTGCGCGCGACCCGGATCCGGCGCGAACGCGCTCAGGCCGTGCAAGAGCTGAACGACTGGGCCGATGCCGACCGCGCGGCCTTCTTCCGCGCGGCGCTGCCCCATATGGGTGATCTGATGGCGGAACGCGGCGCCGTGGCGGTCCTGGATTACCGCACGGTTTTCGTCTCGCTGGAAACCATCGACATCACCGAGGCCCTGACCGACCGGCTCGACCGCGAGATCGGCGACGGGGCAGGGGCCGTCCCCCTGCCCGAGGCGCCGCGCTAGGGCAGACGCGCCAGCCGTTCCGTCAGCAATGCGAACATGCCGTCGCGGTCCAGATCGCGGATGAACAGGGCGTTCGGCGCCCGCCCGCTGACACGCCACCAATCCGCGACGGTCATGCCGGTGGTGAACCTCCCCTCGGTCTCGATCTCGACATTGATCTCGCGGCCCTGGAACAGCTCGGGCCGGATCAGCCACGCGATGGTGCAGGGGTCGTGCAGGGGGGCGCCGCTGCTGCCGTATTTCTCGCGGTCGTAGCGCTCGAAGAAATCGGTCCAGCTGGCCACGGCAGGCCCGCAGCGCCCCGGCAGGGCGCGCATCGCCTCGACCCAGTCGCGCGATGTCAGCGCCCGGTGCGTCACGTCCAGAGGCATCATCACGATCGGCACGCCCGAGGCAAAGACCTCGGAGGCGGCTTCCGGATCGACATAGATGTTGAACTCGGCAGCCGGGGTGATGTTGCCCACCTCGAAATAGGCGCCGCCCATCAGCACGATGCGCTGCACCCGGCCGATGATGTCGGGCGCGCGGCGGAACGCCTCGGCAATGTTGGTCAGCGGCCCGATGGGCACCAGCGTCACACTGCCCGCCGCCTCGCGGCGCAGCGCCTCGATGATGAACTCGACCCCGTGCTGGGCCTGCAGGGGCAGGCCGGGCGCGGGCAGGTCGATCCCGTCCAGCCCGGTCTTTCCATGCACATGCTCGGCCGTGACCAAGGGCCGCGCCAGCGGGCGGTCACAGCCTGCAAAGACCGGCACCTCCGTCCGCCCCGCCAGTTCCACGATCTTGCGCGCATTCACCTCGGTCTGGGCCAGCGGCACGTTCCCCGCCACCGCGACCACGCCCAGAACCTCGATCTCGGGCGAGGCCAGCGCCAGCAGGATGGCCACGGCATCGTCCTGGCCCGGATCGGTATCGATGATGATCTTCTGCGCCATGCCTCTCGCTCCTTGTCAGGCCGAAACCTGCGCCAGACATGCGGAAGGCGCAAGCCCCGCCTGCGCCTTTGCCTTGGTCCAAATATCCCGGGGGTGTGGGGGCTGGCCCCCACGGCCCGCCCCCGGCCGGGATCAGCCGTCGAAGTTGACCTGCTCGATCAGGTCAAGCGCGCGCGGGCGCAGGTCCGAGATCTCGGAGAGGGCCAGATCGTCGGCCTCGAACTCGCCCCAGCTGGCGACCAGCTCGGACAGGGCTACGCCTTCCTTCACCGGGAATTCGTGGTTCGTCTCGGCATAGATGCGCTGCGCCTCGTCACCGACCAGGAATTCGACCAGCTTCAGCGCGTTTTCGCGGTTCGGCGCGGCGGCGGTCATGGCGACGCCCGAGACGTTCAGATGCGTGCCGCCATCCTCGAAGGTCGGGAATTCGATGCGGACCGATTCGGCCCAGGCCTTCTGCTCGTCATCGGCCAGCATGCCGCCCATGTAATAGGTGTTGCCGATGGCGATGTCGCATTCGCCCGCCCAGATCGCCTTGACCTGGTCGCGGTCGCCGCCTTCGGGCTTGCGCGCCAGGTTCGCCTTGATGCCTTCCAGCCAGGCCAGAGTGGCCTCCTCGCCATGATGGGCCAGATGGGCGGCGGTCAGCGCGACGTTGTAATCATGCGTGAAGACGCGGGTGCAGATGCGGCCCTGCCATTTCGGGTCGGCCAGATCCTCGTATGTGGTGACTTCGTCCTCGGCCACGCGGTCCTTGTGGGCATAGATGATGCGGGCGCGGGTAGTCAGGGCGAACCACATGTTCTCGTCGTCGCGCAGGTTCGCGGGAATGACCGACAGCGCCTCGGCATCCATGGGCTGCAGGACGCCGGCATCCTTGACCTCGCCCAGGCGCGCGACATCGACGGTCAGGACCAGGTCGGCGGGCGAACGCGAGCCCTCGGCCTGAAGGCGCTCGACCATGCCCTTGTCGACAAAGGACGAATTGACCGTGATGCCGGTCTCGGCGGTGAAGGCGTCGAACAGCGGCTGGATCAGTTCCGGCTGCCGGTGCGAATAGACGTTCACCTCTTCGGCAAAGGCCGGGATCGCGGTGGCGCCGATCACGGCGACGGTGGTCAGAAGACGCATGTTGACCTCTTTTGTCAGGTTTCCGGGCGCTCTTGCCATAGCCCGACGAAAGCTGTCAAGAAAATCCGTGCGCTGTGGCGGGGGTCCCGGTGCGTGACGCGCGGTGGCCGCTGCGCGTGACGCATTGACCAGATCGGGGCCGCGCGATAGGCCGCGCCCATGGCACGCGCACCCCTTCTGCAACTGACCGAGATTTCGCTGACCTTCGGCGGCGATCCGGTATTCGACGGCCTTTCGCTGACCATCCAGCCCGGCGACCGCGTCGCGCTGGTGGGGCGCAACGGCTCGGGCAAGTCCACGCTGATGAAGGTCATGGCCGGCCTTGTCGAGCCCGACCGGGGCGAGGTCGTACTGTCCGCCGGCGTCTCGGTCGGCTATATGGAGCAGGATCCCGATCTGACGGGTTTCGACACGCTTGGCGCCTTCGCCCGCGCCGGCCTGCCCGAGGATGAGGGCTACCGCGTGGACATGGCCGCCGAGGGATTGAAATTCGACCCCGAGCGTCCCGTCGCCACGGCCTCGGGCGGGGAACGCCGTCGCGCGGCGCTGGCGCGGCTTCTGGCGCAGGCGCCGGAACTGATGCTGCTGGACGAGCCGACCAACCATCTGGACATCGAGGCGATCGGCTGGCTGGAAGAGCATCTGTCCCAGACCCGTGCGGGCTTTGTGCTGATCAGCCATGACCGCGCCTTTCTGCGTCGCCTGACGCGCGCGACGCTGTGGGTGGACCGGGGCGAGGTGCGACGCCAGGAAAAGGGCTTCGAGGCCTTCGAGGATTGGCGCGAGGCCGTCTGGTCCGCCGAGGATGATGCCCGCCACAAGCTGGACCGCAAGATCAAGGCCGAGGCCCGTTGGGCGGTCGAGGGGATCAGCGCCCGGCGCAAGCGCAATCAGGGCCGCCTGCGCGCGCTGGCGGCGATGCGCGCCGAACGGGGCGCCCAGATCCGCCGTCAGGGCACGGCGGCGATGGCGCTGGATTCGGGTCCGGTCTCGGGCAAGAAGGTGATCGAGGCGCGGGGCATCGCCAAGACCTTCGGCGAGCGGGTGATCCTGCGGCCGTTCGATCTGCGCGTGAACCGGGGCGACCGGATCGCCTTTGTCGGCCCGAACGGGGCGGGCAAGACCACGCTGATCAAGATGCTGACCGGCGAGATCGCGCCCGATCAGGGGCAGGTCACGCTTGGCACCAATCTGGAAATCGCGGTCTTCGATCAGGCCCGCGCCGCGCTGAACCCCGACCAGACGCTGTGGGAATCGCTGACCGGCGATCCCGAGATGCGCGTCTCGGGCCAGGCCGATCAGGTCATGGTGCGCGGCCAGCCGCGCCATGTGGTCGCCTATCTCAAGGATTTCCTGTTCGACGACGCGCAGGCTCGCGCACCCGTCCGCAGCCTGTCGGGCGGCGAAAAGGCGCGGCTGCTGCTGGCGCGGCTGATGGCGCGCCCCTCGAACCTGCTGGTTCTGGACGAGCCCACCAACGATCTGGATGTCGAGACGCTGGATCTGCTGCAGGACCTGCTGGGCGAATATGACGGCACCGTCCTGCTGGTCAGCCATGACCGCGACTTCATCGACCGCGTGGCCGACACGACCATCGCGATGGAGGGCGACGGCCGCGCCACGGTCTATGCCGGCGGCTACAGCGATTACCGTGCCCAACGCGCCGAGGATCAGCCAGCAGCCCCCGCCCCCATGCGCGAGACGGCAAAGGACGACCGACCCGCCGAGGTCGCGAAACCGGCCGCGCGCACGGGGCTCAGCTTCAGCGAAAGGCACCGCCTGGACGCGCTGCCCGGCATCATCGCGCGGCTCGAGGCCGAGATCGCCAAGCTGACCGAATTCCTGTCAGACCCGGACCTGTTCCAGAGCGCCCCCGCCAAGTTTCAGAAAGCCTCGGACGCGCTGGTCGAACGGCAGGCCGCCCTGGCCCAGGCCGAGGAGGAATGGCTGACCCTCGAGGAACGCGCCGGGGGCTGAGAGGCTCAGGCGCCCCGGCTGCGGTGCCGGCTGAGCCAGTGATGGGCGAAGCGCAGCTTGTGGCGCACCTGCGGGGTCAGCACGAAGGGATAGAGGTCGTCATTGTCCAGCGCCCGGTTGATGTCGTTCACCGCGATCGCGACCTCGGTGCCGACGCTCAGCAGCAGGCCGGTATCGGTTTCTTCGTAGGGGCGGAAATCCGGTGGCATTCCCGGCATGGTCAGTCCGGCGCTCGCGAAACTGTCGGTGAAATCGACGAGGTGCAGCAGATGGGCCGCCGTCTCGGCCCAGTCCTCATGGGGATGGGCGGTCGCGTAGGGGGTGATGAAATCCTCGCCCGGATCGCGCGGCGCAGCGTAGTGGCGCGCCAGGGCCGCGGCGTAATCCTGACGCTCGTCGCCGAAATGCTCGCGGAAGGCGGGCAGGAAATCCGGGGCGACGGCAAGCCGGTCGAACAGGAAATGCGCCAGCTCGTGCCGGAAATGCCCGACCATCGAACGGTATTGCTCGCCCAGATCGCGCTGGCGCTGCAGGCGGATCAGGGCGTCGGCCTCGGTGATGTTGATGGTGATCTCGCCCGCCGCATGGCCCATCGTGATCTGCTCGGTCCGGCCCTCGACATGTTCGGACAGCATCAGGAAATGCGGCCGGCGGCCCGGATCGGCATCGGTGAACCAGCCCCAGTTCGACAGATTCGCCAGAACCCATCTTTTCGCGCGCTCGGCCCGGTCGAACAGCACGCGGTTGTCGCCGATGCCCGGATCGGGAATGACCCGCGACATGGCGCAGGACCGGCAGAGCCCGACCGCCGATCCCGCATCGGCCACCCAATTGCAGCCGATCAGGTCGCGGTTCGCGCAGGCGAGCGCGTCCGCGACCATCGCCCGGGTCTCGGGATCGTAGCACAGCCTCGTGCCGCACAGGCAGGCAAGGTTGTGGAAATAGGCGCGGGCCCCGCAGCCCCTGATCCGCCGACAGGGGGAACGCCCCGGCGGCGGTCCGCGGGTCCCTCGGACCGGTCGCGCAAAGTTTCGGCGGGGTTTTCTTGACACGGGGCGCGCGCTCGTCCATATGCGCGTGATCCGGTCGGGCCGCAGGCTCTTGGCCGGCGCGTTATATTGATGACACCCGCATGACGGGTGCGCTGTCCGAAGGCGGGGCCTTGCCCCCGAACTCTGACGGTGAGGGGCGCCAGGCGCCACGAAACCGGCAGGGCCGCAGGACGCGGCAGGAAAGGGAAGTGAAGCGATGTTCGCGGTTCTGAAGACAGGCGGCAAGCAATACAAGGTTCAGGCGGGCGATGTCCTGCGTGTCGAGAAGCTGGCCGCCGCCGCTGGCGAGAAAGTCCAGTTCAACGAAGTGCTGATGGTCGGCTCGACCCTTGGCGCGCCTCTGGTCGACGGTGCCTGCGTGCAGGCCGAAGTGATCGACCAGATCAAGGCCGACAAGGTGATCACCTATGTCAAGCGCCGCCGCAAGCACAGCTCGCAGCGCACCCGCGGCCATCGCCAGCAGCTGACCCTGCTGCGCGTGACCGACGTGCTGGAAACCGGCGCCGACAAGACCGGCGTGAAGGCCGCAATCGGTGCTTCCACCAAAGCCACCGTCGAAGCGTAAGGAGACTGACCCATGGCACATAAGAAAGCAGGCGGTTCGTCCCGCAACGGTCGCGATTCGGCTGGCCGCCGTCTTGGCGTGAAACTCTATGGCGGGCAGGAAGCTGTCGCCGGCAACATCATCGTTCGTCAGCGCGGCACCAAGATGTGGCCGGGCGTCAATGTCGGCATGGGCAAGGATCACACCCTGTTCGCGCTGACCGATGGCCAGGTGACCTTCCGCAAGGGCCTGAAGGGTCGCACCTTCATTTCGGTGATGCCCGCAGCCCTCGACGCCGCCGAGTAACCCGAGCGTAACAATTCGCTGCTAGAGGGGGGATCGGCGGAAGCCGGTCCCCCCGGCCATTTAAACGTTCTGTTTCATGACCGTTTCCGGAGGAGGAAACATGGTGATGTCTGCACCCTTGAGGGAGGGGACAGCTTTGGACGACCTCAACGCGCTGGCGCTTGGCGCCACCGACCAGATCACGATCGAGACCGAGCGGCTGCTGCTGCGGCCGCTGCGCGTGTCCGATGCCGGGCTGATCGCCCATTACACCGCCGATCGCCGCGTGGCCGAGGGCACGCGCGCCATCCCCCATCCGCTGCCCCCCGGCGCAGCCGAGGGTTTCGTGGCCCGCGCCTTGGCCGCCGACCGGCGCGAGGATGTCTGGGCCATCGACGGCTCGCACAGCCAGCTGGCCGAGCTGTTGGGCGTCGTGTCGCTGACCCGGATGGAGGGCGACCAGTCCGAGCTGGGCTTCTGGGTCGGTGCCGGCTTCTGGAATACGGGCTTCGCGACCGAGGCCGTCGCGGGGCTGGTCGCGGCCAACCCGCATGGCTCGCGCACGCTTTTCGCCGAGGCGTTTCAGGACAATCCCGGCTCGGCCCGGGTGCTGACCAATTGCGGCTTCGTCTATCTGGGCGATGCCGAAAGCTGGTCGGTCGCGCGCAATGCCCGCGTGCCGACCTGGACCTATCTGCGCAAGATGGGCTGACGGGCCTGCGGGCCGATGGCAGGGGGCGCTCGCGCCCCCTCTTGCCCGTGCCGGGCAATTCACCCCCGAGGATATTTGCACCAAGGCAAATGCGCGGGTGGGGATTGAATCCGGGCGCGGGCGGCTTAGCTTTCGGGGATGAGTGAGCACATTCCCTATTCGCTTCTGGATCTGTCGCCGGTGCCCGAGGGGCAGGATGCGCGGCAGGCGATCCTGAACAGCGTCGATCTGGCGCGCCATGCCGAGAGCTGGGGCTATCGCCGCTTCTGGCTGGCCGAGCATCACAACATGCCGGGCATCGCCTCGGCCGCGACCGCCGTGCTGATCGGGCAGGTCGCGCAGGCGACCGAGCGCATGCGGGTGGGTGCGGGCGGGATCATGCTGCCCAATCATGCGCCGCTGACCGTGGCAGAGGCCTTCGGCACGCTGGCGACGATCTTTCCGGGGCGCATCGATCTGGGTCTGGGTCGTGCGCCGGGCGGGGACGGGGCGGTGATCCGCGCCTTGCGCCGCGATCCGATGGCCGACAGCTTTCCGCAGGATGTGGTCGAGCTGATCTCGTATCTGGGGGATGAGCGGCCCGGGGCGGCGGTGCGCGCCCTGCCGGGCGAGGGAACGCATGTGCCCGTCTGGATCCTGGGCAGCAGCCTCTTCGGGGCGCAGCTGGCCGCGCATCTGGGCCTGCCCTATGCCTTTGCCAGCCATTTCGCGCCCGACGATCTGGAGCGCGCGCTGGCGGTCTATCGCGCGCAATTCCGGCCTTCGCGCCATGCCGAGCGCCCCCAAGCCATCATGGCGATCAACGTCTTCGCCGCCCCGACGCAGGCCGAGGCCGAGCGGTTGCGGACCACGATGCAGCTGGCCTTTGCCCGGCTTCGCAGCGGGCAGCCCGGCAAGCTGCCCCGGCCGGTCGACGATATCGATGCTGCCATAGGCGCCGGGATGCGTCAGGCCGTGGATCGCGCACTGCGGATCAGCGCGGTGGGGGATCCGGGCTCGGTCAGGCAGCAGCTGGCCGATCTGATCGCGCGGCACAGTCCCGACGAGATCATCCTGACCGGGCAGATCCACGACCACGCGGCACGGCTGCGCAGTTTCGAGATCGCGGCCGGGATCCTGTCGGAGATGCCCGCTGCGCAGGCCGCCTAGCCCGCGCAGATCTGCTGCAGCGCGATCCATTGCGGATCGGTCAGCAGGTCCGCCGGGGCAATGTCGCCGCGGCGCAGCGGGTCGCCCTCGATCAGGGGCAGGACCGAGGCGCCGGTGGGATCGATGCTGAGCGCATAGGGTTCCGAAGGCAGGCCCCGATCGGCCAGCGCCGACAGGAGCGGCGCGGTTTCCGGGCGGGGCAGGGGCTGGGACAGAAGCGTCTCGCCATAGCCCTCCATCGCCTCGCGCGGCAGCGCGCCGAGCGTCCAGAGCCGCAGCACCGCACCAAGTCCCGCATGGCGCAGGGCGGCCAGACGGATCTGGGTCTCGGTCTCGGCCAGCGAGGCGGCGACCAGATGAGCGGCCGGCCCTTCGGGTGCGGGCGCGGCCAGCAGCAGGTCGCCCCCTAAAGCATAGACCCCGCCCGGCAGCCGCCTTGCGCCGTTCAGGGGGCCCGGGATCACCTTGATCACGGCCTCGGAGCCGACAAGGCGCGGCGCCAGCCAGTCCAGCACGGCCTGACCCGAGGCGCGGGTGCAGACCGCGCCGCCGCTGCGCTCCATATCGGCCAGCACGGCCAGTCCGATCTGGCGGGCCTGCGCGGGCGGCGCGATGTTGGCGGCGTGGCGGATCAGCGCATCGGGCAGCCAGAAGACCGCCCCCGCGACCATCACTGTCGCCGCCAGCAGCGTCAGCGCACCGCGAAGTCGCCCCGGATGGGCGCGATGGGCGGCGATCGCCTCCTGCACCCGCTCGATCGCGTCGATCATCAGCGGGTCGTCGATCTCGACGATCTCGTCGGGTGTGTCATGGGTGGGGGTGTAGATCGCGGGTGTCTGGCCGGGGTTGAGCCGGGCCACCGCCGGCAGCGACCAATGGGTCAGCGGGCGGTCGGATTTGGGATCGGACAGGGTCAGCGTCGCCTCGCCGACCGAGACGATCACCTCGCGCAATCGGGCATCGGGCGTCTCGCGCCAGGCGCCTTGCGCCTCAAGCCGTTGAAACTGTTTCAGCGCTGTCATCGGTCCGGATCTGCCCTGCCTTCTCCAGACCATAGCGCAGGGTCCGGGGGCGTCAATCGCACCCCCGTGCCCGACCTGGTGCCTTGTCGGTCAGACCGTGTCGGCCTCGGCGATCCGCATGCCCTTTTCGCGGGCGAGGCCGCGCATCCGGTCCTGAAGTTTCTCGAAGGCGCGCACCTCGATCTGGCGGATCCGCTCGCGCGACACGCCGTAGCGGGTGGACAGGTCCTCCAGCGTCATCGGCTCGTCGCGCAGGCGGCGTTCCATCAGGATGTCGCGCTCGCGTTCGTTCAACGCATCCATCGCTGCGATGAGCATCTGGCGGCGGGCATCCAGTTCCTCGGATTCGGCATAGGCGCTGGCCTGATCGGCATCCTCGTCCTCCAGCCAGTCCTGCCATTGCGCAGCCGATTCGCCGTCGCCCGACCCCACCGTCGCGTTCAGCGAGGCATCGCCGCCCGACAGGCGGCGGTTCATCTCGATCACTTCCTGTTCGGTGACGTTCAGGTCATGGGCGATCTGGGCGACGTTTTCGGGGCGCAGGTCGCCATCCTCCAGCGCGCCGATGCGCGACTTGGCCTTGCGCAGGTTGAAGAACAGCTTCTTCTGCGCGCTTGTCGTGCCCATCTTCACCAGCGACCAAGATCGCAGGATGTATTCCTGGATCGAGGCGCGGATCCACCACATCGCATAGGTGGCCAGACGGAAGCCCTTTTCCGGGTCGAAGCGCTTGACCGCCTGCATCAGGCCGACATTCGCCTCGGAGATGACTTCGGCCTGGGGCAGGCCGTAGCCGCGATAGCCCATCGCGATTTTGGCGGCCAGACGCAGGTGGCTGGTCACCAGACGATGCGCGGCCTCGCTGTCCTGATGATCGGCCCAGGCTTTCGCCAGCATATACTCCTCCTCGGGTTGCAGGAGGGGGAATTTGCGGATCTCTTGCAGATAGCGGTTCAGCCCCTGTTCTGGGCTGGGCGCCGGAAGGTTGCTGTAACTTGCCATCGTTCGGGCCTTTCAAGGATCGAGAAAAACGCCGCCGGACACGCATCGGTTCCCCGATCGGCCGGGACGGGTCAGGGATAGATTGAGTGATTTCGACAGGTTTGTAATCCGAAATCGGCTCACGTTCACGTCAAGGCGGCACGTCAAGCCGTCACTCAGAGGGCTGCCCGCGCAGCGCGGCCAGAAGATCGGCCATGTCCTGCGGCAGCGGGCTGTCGAAGGCCATGTCCTGCCCCGTGACCGGATGCACAAAGCCCAGATGCGCGGCGTGAAGCGCCTGGCGCGGGAAGGCCGAGACCGCATCCGCCGCAGGACCAAGCGCCCTGACCGAGGCCTTGCGCGCCCCGCCATAGACCGGATCGCCGATCAGCCCCAGTCCGGCATGGGCCATATGCACCCGGATCTGGTGCGTCCGCCCGGTTTCCAGCCGGCATTCGACCAGCATGGCCGAGGGCGGATGGCCAAAAGCCTCGATCAGCCGGGCGCGGGTGATGGCGTGGCGGCCCTTGTCGAAATGGACCGCCTGTTTCTGGCGATCGGTCGGGTGGCGGTCCAAATGGGTGGCGATGCGCAGGACATGGCCGGGTTCGAAACTGACACCGCGCGTGCCGCGCAGGCGCGGATCGGTAGGGTCGATCACGCCATGGGCCAGCGCCAGATACAGGCGGCGCGCGCTGTGCGCCTCGAACTGCGCGGCAAGGCCGTGATGGGCGCGGTCGGATTTGGCCACGACCAGCAGGCCGGACGTGTCCTTGTCGATCCGGTGGACGATGCCCGGCCGTCTTTCGCCGCCGATCCCCGACAGCGATTCGCCGCAATGGGCCAGCAGCGCGTTGACCAGCGTGCCCGAGGGGCTGCCCGGCGCGGGATGGACCACCATCCCCGCAGGCTTGTCGATCACGATCAGGTCATCGTCCTCATGCGCGATGCTCAGCGGGATCGCCTCGGGGCGGGTCTCGACCTCGGCAGGGGCGGTCAGGGCGATGCGGTATTCCTCGCCGCCCGCCACGCGCGCCTTGACGTCGCGGGCCGGTCCCGACGGGCCGGTGACGGCGCCCTCGATGATCAGGCGGGCCAGACGCGACCGCGACAGGGCGGCTTCCTCTGGCACAGCCAGCGCAAGCGCCTTATCAAGCCGTTCGGGCGGGTTCTCGGGGATCGTGACGACAAGGATGGACATGGGACGGGACGATAGCGACTGGAAGGCCGAGGCGAAAGCGGTTCCCGAACTGCGCTTTCTCAAGACGCTGGTGACCGGGCTGGCGCTGGTGATGGGGCTGGGGATGGTCGCGGTCGTGGCGCTGTTGTGGCTGCGTCTGGGCCAGCCGGCCCAGCCCGGCCTGCCGGAACTGCCCGACAGCGTGCAATTGCCCGAGGGCGCAAGCCCGGCCGCCGTCACCTTTGCCCGCGACTGGCTGGTGGTCGTGACCGAGACGGGCGAGGTCCTGCTTTACGACCGCGCAGGCGAACTGCACGGCCGCACCCCGATCGATCAGGCGCCCTGAGCGGGCGTCGCAGGCTTTTCCAGCGCGTCCAGCCGGGCCTTCAGCTCGGCATTCTCGGTGCGGGCCTTGATCGCCATTTCGCGCACGGCCTCGAATTCCTCGCGGGTGACGAAATCGCGCTCGGCCAGCCAGCGGTCGATCCAGCCCTTCATGGCGGTCTCGGCTTCGGACCGGGCGCCCTGCGCCACGCCCATGGCATTGGTCATCAGCTTCGAGATGTCGTCGAAAAAGCGGTTCTGCGTCGTCATGGCTGGCCTCGTATCCTGAACTTGCCCTCTATATGGTCCGGGCAGGGGCGCGGTTCAATGCGGCTTTCGCGGACGCCTTGCGGTTGACACCGCTTGTCCGGCCGATAGCGTGCGCGCCAGAATCCAGCCCGAGGCCCCATGATCCCCTTTCCGCAGATATCCCCCGAGATCTTCACGCTGAACCTTGGCGGGCTGTCGCTGTCGCTGCGCTGGTATGCGCTGGCCTATATCGTCGGCCTGATCCTGGGCTGGCGGCTGATCGTGTCGATGATGCGCCGCCCGGCGATCTGGGGCGGGCGGGCGCCCTGCGCGCCCGAGAGGGTGGACGACCTGCTGACCTGGGTGATCCTTGGGGTCATCGTCGGCGGCAGGCTGGGCTTCGTGCTGTTCTACGACCCCGCCTATTACCTGGCCAATCCCGCGCAGATCCCGATGGTCTGGCAGGGCGGGATGAGCTTTCACGGCGGCTTTGCCGGGGTGATCGTCGCATCCTGGCTGTGGGCGCGGCGGAACGGGGTGCCGATCCTGCCCCTGGCGGATGCGATGGCGGTCGTGGCGCCGATCGGCATCTTCTTCGGCCGGGTGGCGAATTTCATCAATGCCGAACTGTGGGGCCGCCCGACCGACCTGCCCTGGGGCGTGATCTTCCCCGGCCCCGCCGCGCAGGACTGCCCCGGCATCATCGGACCCTGCGCGCGCCATCCCAGCCAGCTTTACGAGGCGGGCCTCGAGGGGCTGCTGCTGGGTCTGATCCTGCTGCTGCTGGTCCGCGCGGGCGGGCTGCGCCGTCCGGGGCTGGCCTTCGGGGTGTTCCTGGCGGGCTACGGCCTGGCGCGCATGTTCGTCGAGATCTTCCGCGTGGCCGACGCGCAGTTCATCACGCCCGACAACCCGCTTGGCCATGTGATCGGCGGGCCGGTGATCGGACTGACGATGGGGCAGGTCCTGTCGCTGCCGATGGTCCTGATCGGGCTGGCGCTGATCTGGCAGGCGCGGCGCCGCGCGCCGGTGGGCAGCCCGGGCGCATGACGCCTCTGGCCGGGATCATCGCCGCGCGCATCCGCGCCACCGGGCCGATCACGCTGGCCGATTATATGCAGATCTGCCTGCTGGACAGCCGCCACGGCTATTACGCCACGCGCGATCCCTTTGGCGCTGCGGGCGATTTCACCACCGCGCCCGAAATCCACCAGCTTTACGGAGAGCTTTGCGGCCTTGCCTTGGCGCAGGCCTGGATGGATCAGGGCAGCCCCGCGCCCTGTCTGCTGGCCGAGCCGGGGCCGGGGCGGGGCACGCTGATGGCCGATATGCGCCGCGCGATCCGCGTGGCTCCGGGCATGACCGAGGCCGCGCAGATCGCGCTTGTCGAGGCCTCGCCCCATCTGCGGCAGGTCCAGCGCGACCGTCTGGGGCCGGTCCTGCATCTTGACCGGATCGAGGATCTGCCGTCCAAGCCCTTGTTCCTGATGGCGAACGAATTTCTGGACGCATTGCCGATCCGGCAGTTCCAGATGACCGGCGAAGGCTGGCGCGAACGCATGGTCGGGCTGGACGCCGACGGCCGTCTGGCGATGGGGCTGGGGCCGGTGGTCGACCTGCCGCGCAGGGGCCACGCCGGCGAGATCGTCGAGGATTGCCCCGCCGCCGTCGCCGCGATCGAGGCCATCGCCCGCCATATCGCGCGCCATGGGGGGGCGGCGATCCTGGTCGATTACGGCGGCTGGGACGGGCGCGGCGACACGTTCCAGGCGCTGCGCGGCCATGCGCCGGACGATCCGCTGGCCCATCCGGGCGAGGCGGACCTGACCGCCCATGTCGACTTTGCCCCTCTTGCCGCTGCCGCGATCCGGGCGGGGGCGGTCGTCTCGCGGATGGGGCGGCAGGGCGACTGGCTGCTGGCGCTTGGCGCCGAGGCGCGGGCGCGCCGTCTGGCGCAGGCGGGCGACGCCGGGGCGATGGTCGCGCTTCGGCGCTTGACCCATGAAGGTGAAATGGGTCACCTGTTCAAGACCCTTGCAATCTGGCCGAAAGGGGCGCCTCCGGTCCCCGGCTTCGAGGCGCTGACACGTCATGCAGACGACGCTTGAGATCCTGACCCATCCGCTGCTGTCGCCGGTCCGGCACGGCTTTTTCACGCGCAAGGGGGGCGCCTCGTCGGGGCTGTTCTCGGGGCTGAATTGCGGGCGGAGATCCAGCGATCAGAGCGACATGGTCCAGGTCAACCGCGCCCGCGTGGCCGTGGCGATGGGGGTCGAGCCCGCCTGTCTGGCCACGGTGAAGCAGGTTCATTCCTCCGATGTGGTGACGCTGGCGCCGGACGACGATCTGGAAAGTGTCAAGGAAATCAACGCGGACGGTCTGGTCACGGCGCGGCGCGACGTGGCCATCGCGGTGCTGACCGCCGATTGCCAGCCGATCCTCTTGGCCGATCCGGCGGCGGGCGTGGTGGGGGCCTGCCATGCGGGCTGGCGGGGCGCATTGGCGGGCGTGATCGAGGCGACGGTCGCGGCGATGCGCGATCTGGGCGCGACCGAAATCCGCGCGGTGATCGGCCCCACGATCAGCCAGCGCAACTACGAGGTGGGCGACGCGTTCATGGACGAGTTCCTGGCCGAAGACCCTGAATCGGAACGCTTCTTCAGCGGCGGCCCCAAGGGAAGCCCGCATTTCGACCTGCCGGGCTTCGGCCTGAAGCGCCTGCGCGAGGCGGGGGTCGAGGCGGAATGGTCGCGTCATTGCACCTATGCCGATCCCGACCGCTTCTTCAGCTATCGCCGCGCCACGCATGAGGGGCAGGCCGATTACGGCCGCCTGATCAGCGCCATCGCCCTGTGACGCGCAACGCCTGCGGGCGTTGCATCGCGGCACTGCGCAACGGGCTGGCGCAGGCCGGGGCGGAAAATGCCAGCAATTGCCGGGAAAAGTGCCGCACGGTGCGTGCACGGCAGGGGCACGGGGCGTGCACCGGACGTGCACCGCTTGCGAACGCTGTTGCGGGCTGTCGGCCTCAGCCGGCTTCGCGGGCGCGTTCCTCCACGACCTCGAAGGGGACGGCGGGTTCCGTCTTGGCGGCGCGGATCACCAGCGAGGTCTTGACGCTGGCCACGTTCGGCGCGGCGGTCAGCGCCTCGGTCAGGAAGCGCTGGAAGCTGGACAGGTCGGGCGAGATGCATTTCAGGATGAAGTCGATCTCTCCGTTCAGCATGTGGCACTCGCGGACCATCGGCCAATCCTTCACGAGCGATTCGAAGGCGGCCAGGTCGCGTTCCGATTGCGAGGCCAGGCGCACCATCGCGAAGACCTGCACCTCGAGCCCCAGTTCGCGGGCGTCGATCCGGGCGTGATAGCCGCGGATATAGCCCAGCTCCTCCAGCGTGCGGACGCGGCGCAGGCAGGGCGGGGCCGAGATGCCGACCCGCCGCGCCAGTTCCACATTGGTCATGCGGCCATCGGCCTGCAATTCGGCCAGAATCTTGCGGTCGATGTCGTCAAGGCGGGCGCCAGCCATTCCGGGCTCTTTCGTTCTGTTCATTCTGGGCGTGGCCGAACGCTACAATGAGCCCCCCTTGCGCGCAATATTCTTTCGCCGCCGGGCGGTCCGTTGAAGTCCGGGCCGTAAGCGGCTACCTGATGCACAAACGGGAAACGGGGCGCAAGATGAGTGACGCTGTGCATGTCAAACTTCTGATCGTGGGGTCTGGGCCTGCGGGCTACACGGCGGCGGTCTATGCCGCGCGGGCCATGCTGAACCCCATGCTGATCCAGGGCATGCAGCCCGGCGGGCAGCTGACGATCACCACCGAGGTCGAGAACTGGCCCGGCGAGGTCGAGATCCAGGGCCCCGAACTGATGGTCAAGATGGAAGCCCATGCCCGCGCGATGGGTGCCGATATCGTAACCGACATGGTCACGAAGCTGGATCTGGGCCGGCGCCCCTTTGTCGCGGAATGCGACAGCGGGCGCGTGGTCACGGCGGATGCGGTGATTCTGGCCACCGGCGCGCAGGCACGCTGGCTGGGCCTGCCCTCGGAGGAGAAGTTCAAGGGCTTCGGCGTCAGCGCCTGCGCGACCTGCGACGGCTTCTTCTATCGCAACCGCGAGGTGGTGGTGATCGGGGGCGGCAACACTGCCGTCGAGGAGGCGCTTTTCCTGACCAAGTTCGCCAGCAAGGTGACGCTGGTCCATCGCCGCGACAGCCTGCGCGCCGAGAAGATCCTGCAGGCGCGGTTGTTCAAGCATCCGCAGGTCGAGGTCATCTGGAACCACGAACTGACCGAGGTGACGGGGGTCGACAGCCCGATGGGCGTCACCGGGGCGGTGCTGCGCTCGACGGTCGATGGCAGCACGCGGACGCTGGCCGCCGACGGGGTCTTCGTGGCGATCGGCCATGCCCCGGCCAGCGAATTGGTCAAGGACCAGCTGGAACTGCACAATGGCGGCTATGTGAAGGTCGAGCCGGGCAGCACGCGCACCTCGATCCCCGGTGTCTTTGCGGCGGGCGACCTGACCGACCATGTCTATCGTCAGGCCGTGACCAGCGCCGGGATGGGCTGCATGGCCGCGCTGGATGCCGAGCATTACCTGGCGGCCCTGGGCGAGGTCGAGCCCGCGCCGCAGGGCGTGGTGGCGACGGTCTGAGGATCGTTAAACTCGTCTGCGGTTGAGGCTTGGGATCCGGGCGCTCAGGCGCCTAGAATGCGGGGATGACGAATGCCGCAACGCCCCATCGCCTGGGGGTCAGGGCTCCGGTCCTGATCCTGCCCGATCTGTTTGAGCCCGCCCTGTGCGCCGCGCTGATCGCCGCCTATGACGCGGCGGGGGGCGAGATGTCGGGCTTCATGGTGGTCGAGGACGGGCGCACGGTGGGGCGCCACGATCCGGCGCACAAGGTGCGGCGCGACCATGTGGTGAGCGATCCGGCGATGATCGCCACGATCCAGTCGCGCATCGTCGCGCGCGTGGTGCCGGCGATCCGCGCCTGCCATCATTTCCCCGTCACGCGGATGGAGCGTTATCTGGTCGCCTGCTACGACGCGGCCGAGGGCGGGCATTTCCGCGCCCATCGCGACAACACGACGCCGGGCACCGCGCATCGGCGCTTTGCGCTGTCGGTCAATCTGGGCGGCGATTTCGAGGGGGGCGCGCTGAGCTTTCCGGAATTCTCGGACGAGCGGTTCAGGGCGCCGCCCGGCGCGGGGATCGTCTTTTCGTGCAGCCTGCTGCATCAGGTCGATCCGGTCACGCGCGGGCGGCGCTATGCGTTCCTGCCGTTTCTCTATGACGACGCCGCCGCCGAGATCCGGCGGCGGCATCAGGCCGCCGAGGCGGCCGGTGCGGGATAGGCCCGGATCAGTAGCGAGTCCGCGAGCGTTCGCGCGAGGGCAGGTTCCCCGCATGATCCAGCGCGCCCGACGGGGCGGTGTTGCGTTCGGTTGCGGCCATGCCGGCCTTGCCGTCGCTGGCATCGGGGTCCGAGGGGTGCAGCGGCGCGCCGTCCTCTTTCATCGCGCTGTCGCGGCGGCCCTCGTTCGCCATGGCCTGCGCCTTGCGGGTCAGTTCGGCCTGGCTTTCCTCGCCATGGGCGCCCTCGGTGACGGGATCGCCATGCTCTCCGCCGCGGCGTTCGCGTTCGTCCATCGCGCGGTCCAGCGCCTCGGACAGGAAATCGTGCTTGCTGATCGTGCCGTGATTGCTGCTGGCGATGGTCGCCCCTGCGGGGGCCTGCTTGCCGCGCGCCTCGCGGCCCTGGCGGTCACCGATGTCGCGGGCGCGGTTGCGCCGCTCGCGCAGGCGCGAGATCAGGTCGCCAAGCTCGCGGTCGCTCAGCCCGGCCAGCACCGGGTTGCGCGCCATGTCGGCCAGTTCCTGTTCGTCACGCGACAGGGCGCGCAGTTCGGCGGGGCTGGCGGCTTCGTGGGGTTGGGCGTCACGGGTCATGGCGTGCCTCCTTTTTCGGTGGGTTGCCCATCAACGGCCCAGACGGGGCGAAGTTCCTGCAAGGCCATGACGCTTTGCGGCCACAGGTCGGCTCGAGGCGTTTTCCCAAGGTTGAATATCGCTTTCGACCGCGCTAGAGCGATTCCGACGCGTGTCGGCCCGTGGGGTGGCGCGCAATCGCTGTTTTCCGTGGCAATATCCGAGTCGAAGAGATGACCAATCCGAACCACTTGCCGATCCCCGAGCTTTTCGTCTCGGCCGATGCCGCCCTTGCGCTGAAGGACGAGGCGGGCGCGATGCCCAGCTGGGACCTGACCGCGCGCCAGATCTGCGATCTGGAGCTGCTGATGAATGGCGGCTTCAACCCGCTGAAGGGTTTTCTGACCGAGGCCGATTACGACGGCGTGGTCGAGAACATGCGTCTCGAATCGGGCGCGCTGTGGCCGATGCCGATCACGCTGGATGTCAGCGAGAAATTCGCCGAAGGGCTTGAGCCGGGCACCGACATCGCCCTGCGCGACCAGGAGGGCGTGATCCTGGCGATCATGTCCGTCACCGACAAATGGGTGCCGAACAAGGCGCGCGAGGCCGAGAAGGTCTTCGGCGCGGACGATCTGGCCCATCCGGCCGTGAACTACCTGCACAACACCGCGGGCCCGGTCTATCTGGGCGGCCCGGTCAAGGGCCTGCAGGCGCCGACGCATTACGATTTCCGCGCCCGCCGCAACACGCCGAACGAGCTGCGCGCCATGTTCAAGAAGCTGAACTGGCAGCGCGTCGTGGTCTTCCAGACCCGCAACCCGCTGCACCGCGCGCATCAGGAGCTGACCTTCCGCGCCGCCCGCGAGGCGCAGGCCAACCTGATGATCCACCCGGTCGTCGGCATGACCAAGCCCGGCGACGTGGACCATTTCACCCGCGTGCGCTGCTACGAGGCGGTGCTGGACAAGTATCCGGCCGCAACCACGACGCTGTCGCTTCTGAACCTGGCGATGCGCATGGCCGGCCCGCGCGAGGCGGTCTGGCACGGGCTGATCCGCAAGAACCACGGCGCGACCCACTTCATCGTCGGCCGCGACCATGCCGGCCCCGGCAAGAACAGCGCGGGCGTCGATTTCTACGGCCCGTATGATGCGCAGGAGCTGTTCAAGCAGCACCAGGACGAGATCGGCGTCGAGATGGTCGATTTCAAGCACATGGTCTATGTGCAGGAAAAGGCACAATATTATCCCGCCAACGAGGTTCCCGAGGGCTGCACCGTGCTGGATATCAGCGGCACCGAACTGCGCCGCCGCCTGCGCGAGGGGCTGGACATCCCCGAATGGTTCAGCTTCCCCGAGGTCGTGACGCAGCTGCGCCGCACCTCGCCTCCGCGCGCCAAGCAGGGCTTCACGGTGTTCTTCACCGGCCTGTCGGGTTCGGGCAAGTCCACCGTCGCCAACGCGCTGATGGTCAAGCTGATGGAGATGGGCGGCCGGCCGGTGTCGTTGCTGGATGGCGACGTGGTCCGCAAGCACCTGTCGAGCGAGCTGGGCTTCTCGAAAGAGCATCGCGACATCAACATCAAGCGGATCGGCTATGTCGCGTCCGAGATCACCAAGAATGGCGGCATCGCGATCTGCGCGCCCATCGCGCCCTATACCGCGACGCGCCGCGCGGTGCGCGAGATGGTCGAGGCTGGCGGTGCCTTTGTCGAGGTGCATGTGGCCACGCCGATCGAGGAATGCGAGCGCCGTGACCGCAAGGGCCTCTACAAGCTGGCGCGTGAGGGCAAGATCAAGGAATTCACCGGCATCTCGGACCCTTACGAGGAACCGGCGAATCCCGAACTGCGGATCGACACCAGCAATATCGACGTGGACGGCGCCGCGCATCAGGTGCTGCTGAAGCTGGAGAGCATGGGTCTGATCGGTCTGGAGTGACCGGCCGACCGAAATGAATGACGGCCCCGCCCCGGCGGGGCCGTTCCGCATCAGGGGGGGACGGGATGGCGGGTTGGCGTTCATCGCTTGAGGTCTATGATCTGGCCAGCGGCACCTGCCGGGTGATCCTGCGCACGCCGCGCCTGATCGAGGCGCCGAACTGGCACCCCGACGGGTGGTTCCTGGTCAATGGCGAGGGGCGGCTGTGGCGCGCGGATGCGTCGGGGCTGGAGCCGATCCCGATGGATCTGGACGAACGCTGCAACAACGATCACGGCTTTCTGCCCGATGGCCGGATCGTGCTGTCCTCGCATGACGGCAGCGGCGCGGGGATCCATCTGCTGGAGAACGGCCGCACCACGCCGCTGGGCCTGCCGCGCCCCAGCTGGTGGCACGGGGCGCATGGGGCGCGGCTGACCTATGCCTGCGTCCGGGGCAGCGACCGGGTGGTGCGGATCGGGATTCTGGACTTAGAAACGAGGCGCGAGACCGTGCTGACGCCGGGCATGGCGCATCATGACGGGCCGGATTTTTCGGCCTGTGGCGGCTTCATCTGGTTCAATTCGGACGAGACGGGCCATGCCCAGATCTGGCGGATGCGCGCCGATGGCAGCGAGGCGGCCCCGGTCTTCCGCGATGATGGTGTGAACTGGTTTCCCCATCCCTCGCCCTGCGGGAGGCATGTGCTTTACCTGGCCTATCCGCCCGGCACCGAGGGCCATCCCCGCGATCTGGACGTGGCGCTGTGGCTGATGGCGCCGGACGGGGGGAACCGGCGCCGTGTCGTCAGCCTGTTCGGCGGTCAGGGCAGCATCAACGTGCCCTCTTGGGCGCCCGACGGGCGGGCCTTTGCCTTCATGCGCTATGCGCCCGAGGCTAGTGGACGCTGACCGGCGTCAATTCGTTCTGGCGTGCCAGCATGAAGGCGAGGCTGCGCTGCTGCACGAGGGCCAGCCTTTCGCCATCGGTGTCATGGACGGCATACATGGCGTCCACGCCGGGCAGCTGGCTGCGGATCTCCTGCGGCAGGGTCTCGGTCGCGATCTTGCGGATATAGACCGTGTTGGAAAGACGGTTGGCGGTGAATGCGATCTTGTTGTCCATCGTGATCCCCTTACTTGCGGCTGATCGGAATGGTCTGAACCACTTGTTCCGGTTGGGTGCGTCGAAGCTCGACATGCAGAAGGCCGTTTTCCATCGAGGCGCCGGTGACCTCGACCCCCTCGGCCAGCACGAAACTGCGCTGAAAGGCGCGGGCGGCGATGCCGCGATGCAGATAGACGCGCTTGTCGTCGGTTTCGGCATTGCGGCCACGGATGACCAGTTGACGATCCTCGGTGGTGACGCTCAGCTCGGTCTCGGAAAAGCCGGCCACGGCCAGGGTGATGCGGAACCCGTCCGGGGCGATATGCTCGATATTGTAGGGCGGATAACCCTCGGCGCCCTTGGCGGCGCGCTCGACCATGCGTTCCAGCTGGTCGAAACCCAAGAGATAAGGGTGCGACCCCAGCGACATCTTCGTCATCTCAGCCCTCTCGTCAAAGCGACTGTGCATCGAGGGGCCCCGAAGCGGCGGCCCCGTCCGCAGGATATGGAAATCCTGTCAGGGATTTGCAAGATGCCCGCCGGGTTCGCGGAAATGTCGGTTTCCATTAACAGCGGCGCAATGTCGCGCTATAGTGGTGCCAGAGGTTTCCCCTTGCAGAGACGTTTCCGATGAACATGCAGCATTCGATGAGCCACGAGGATATCCTGCGCGCCCGTCTCGAGGCGCTGCGCTGCGAGCATCGTGACCTCGATCAGGCGATCGCGGCCTTGCAGGAACAACAGCTGACATCGTCGCTGGCGCTGCAGCGGCTGAAAAAGCAGAAGCTGGCGCTGAAGGACCGGATCGCCCGGCTCGAGGACGAGATCACGCCCGACATCATCGCCTGATTGCGACCGGCCCGCCGTCGCGCTATGCGGGGTCGCAAGGCGGCAGAGGGGCGCGAGCATGGCGGACATCGCAGGACAGGTCGAGGTCGGGATCATCATGGGAAGCCAGTCCGACTGGCCCACCATGCGCGAGGCCGCGCAGGTGCTGGACGAGCTGGGCATCCCCTATGAGGCGCGCATCGTCAGCGCGCATCGCACGCCCGACCGGCTGTGGGATTACGGGCGCGCGGCGGCGTCGCGCGGGCTCAAGGTGATCATCGCCGGGGCAGGGGGCGCGGCCCATCTGCCGGGCATGATGGCCTCGAAAACGCGCATCCCGGTCGTCGGCGTGCCGGTCCAGACCAAGGCCCTGTCCGGGGTCGATTCGCTCTATTCCATCGTGCAGATGCCCAAGGGCTATCCGGTCGCCACCATGGCCATCGGGGCTGCGGGCGCGGCGAATGCCGGGCTGATGGCCGCGGGCATCCTGGCGCTGAGCGATTCCGCTTTGGCCGAGCGTCTGGACGACTGGCGCGCGGCCCTGTCGGCCTCGATCCCCGAGGTGCCCTCCGATGAGTGAGATCCGCACGATCGGCATTCTGGGCGGCGGCCAGCTGGGCCGGATGCTGTCGGCGGCGGCCAGCCGTCTGGGGCTGCGCTGCCATATCTACGAGCCCGGCGCCGCGCCTGCGGGCGACGTGGCCTGGCGCGTGACCACCGCCCCCTATGAGGACGAGGCCGCGCTGCGCGCCTTCGCCGAAAGCGTGGACGTGATCACCTACGAATTCGAGAACGTGCCGACCTCTGCGCTGGACCTGCTGGAATCGCTGCGCCCGATCCGTCCGGGCAGGCGGGCCTTGGCCGTGTCGCAGGACCGGCTGACCGAAAAGACCTTCCTGAACGAGATCGGGCTGGCGACCGCCCCCTTTGCCGACGTGCCCGATCAAAACGCGCTGGACGAGGCCATCGCCCGGATCGGGCGCCCCTCGATCCTCAAGACGCGGCGGATGGGCTATGACGGCAAGGGGCAGGTCCGCATCGGGGACGGCCCCGACGAATGGACCGGCGCGCCCTCGATCCTCGAGGGTTTCGTCGATTTCTCGGCCGAGATCAGCGTGATCATCGCGCGCGGCGCCGATGGCCAGACCGCCGCCTATGATCCGGGGCTGAACGTCCATGAGGGCGGCATCCTGCGGACGACGACGATCCCCTGCGGCCTGCCCGCGCGGCTGACCACGGATGCGGTCCTGATCGCGGCGCGGATCGCCAATGCGCTGGATTATGTCGGCGTGATGGGGGTGGAGCTCTTCGTGACGCCGGACGGCCTGATCGTGAACGAGATCGCGCCGCGCGTGCACAATTCCGGCCACTGGACGCAGGCGGGCTGCGCGGTCGACCAGTTCGAACAGCATATCCGCGCGGTTGCGGGCCTGCCCTTGGGCGACGGCAAGCGCCATGCCGATGTGGTGATGGAGAACCTGATCGGCGACGACATGGCGCGCGTGCCCGACCTGCTGGCCCGGCCCCGCACGCAGATCCATCTCTACGGCAAGGGCGAGGCGCGGCCGGGCCGCAAGATGGGCCATGTGAACCGGATCACCGGATGATCCGGCTCGCGGTCCGCGCCGCGATCCTCGATGCGGGGCGGGTTCTGGTGGTGAACGCCTATCCCGGCCAGGCCTCGGACCTCTGGTGCCTGCCGGGGGGCGGGGTCGATCCCCATGCCTCGCTGCCCGAGAACCTGGCCCGCGAAGTGGCCGAGTAAACCGGCCTGACCATCGCGGTGGGCCAGCCTTTCCTGATCAACGAATTCCACGATCCCGAACGCGGCTTCCATCAGGTCGAGATCCATTTCCGCGCCACGCTGACCGGCCCGCCCACGCTCACCCTTGTGGATCCCGAGGGCATCGTGAACCGCGCCCGCTGGGTCACGCGCGACGAACTGGCCGGGCTTCGCCACAAGCCCGACAGCCTGTGCCGGGCGATCTGGCGCCACGGCCCGGCCACCTACGACGCGCTGGAACGCATCGTCCCCTGATCTTTGCCTTGGTGCAAATATCCTCGGGGGGTCCGGGGGGCGAAGCGCCCCCGGCCCTCGCGGGACGCATTCACTCGGCCGCCATCTTCCCGGCCGTCTCGGAC
>JARWLF010000119.1:0-32948 GCA_029853055.1 Scenedesmus sp. KT-U | reverse complement strand
CGGCGTTCCTCCTCCTCGCCATAGCGCTGCTATGGCTCGTCGTCGCGCCTTGCCAGCCACACAAATCCGCTCGCAGCTACTGTCCGCCAAGTACGAAGCACTACACTAGTAGCGCAGGTCGAGGCTCAGGAAGAATTGGCGCGGGGCTCCGGCCTGCAGGGTGTAGTTCAGGCCCTGCGGGTCGGAGGTGACGAAGCCGTTGCTGCCCACCGTGGAGAAGTAGCGCTTGTCGAGCAGGTTGCTCACGTTCAGGCCCAGTCGCAGGCTTTCCAGCCCGCCGATGCGGCCGAAGTCGTAAGCGATACCCGCGTCCACCAGCCAGAAGTCCGGCACCTTGCTGTCGTTGCTGTAGGTGATGAAACGCTCGTCGGTGTACTTGGCACCGAGGTGTGCCTCGATACCGCCTGCGCGATAGCTCAGCTCGCTGGCGAAGAGCAGCTCCGGCGCATCCACCACGCGGCGGCCGCGCACGGCGACCAGGCTGTCGCCGTCAAGGTAGTCCGAGCGGTACTCCGAGCGGTTCCAGGACAGCGAGTTGAACCACTCGATGCTGTTCCAGGCGCGCAGCACCAGGGTGGCCTCGGCGCCGGTGGAGCGCACGTCACCCACGTTGGCGAAGGAGGAGGGACAGCCGACGATGCCGGCACAACGAGCGATCGCCAGCAGGCGGTTCTGGAAATCCACGCTGTAGACCGCCAGCGAGGCCTTGTAGGCGTCACCACTGGCGCGCAGACCCAGCTCGAAGGTGTCGGAAGTTTCCGGCTGCAGGGTGCCGGCAAAGGCGTCGAAGGCGGCCTGGCTGGTGCTGAAGGGCCCGTTGACGCCGGCGCGGAAGGCCGACAGGTTCTCGGTGTAGGAGGCGAACAGTTCGATACCGTCGGCCAGGCCGTAGCGCAGGCCGGCCTGCGGCAGGAAGCGGTCCTTGGCGACGATGCGCCCGCCGGCACGGCCGCCGATCAGGTTGGTGGACTCCACCTTCACCTCGGTGCCCTTGAAGCCGGCATCCACGGTCAGCCGTCCGTCCATCAGGTCCATGCGATCGGTCAGCCAGAACTGTGTGGTGGCCACGTCGAAGCGCTGGCGGAACACGCGCAGGTCGGGGTCGCGGTAGTAGAAGGCCCGGTCCGGCGCCCCGCTGATGAAGTAGAAATTGCGCTGCAGCCCGTGCACGTTGTCCTCGCGCCACAGACCCGCCAGCACGGTGTGCAGCCCGAACGACAGCTCGAGGCTGGGAATGAAGCCGACCCGCTCGATGTCGTACTCGGTGGTGCGGATGGCGATCGGCACGGCCGGCGAGGACGCCGTGTAGGGTGTGGCCCACTGGCCCTGGCCCTCGTTGCGGTGGTAGTAGCCCAGCAAGCGCAGCGCGGCGGCGTCGCTCAGCTGCCAGTCCAACGAGAGTGCGGCGAGGTCGTCGTCACGCAGTCCGCGACCGAGGTAGTAGGCATCGTCCAGCGAGGTCACCGCCCCGCTGAACTCACCGCGTGCGGCGTTGACCGCGCGCTGCCAGTCCGGCGCGTAGTTGTCCCAGTTCCAGCCAAGACGGCGCTGCGATTCCAGCGAGAAGTCGCCGTAGTCGGTCTCCCGGCGCCGCGAGCTCGAGGCCCAGGCGGTGAACAGCATCAGGTCCGAGGCTGCCACCGCCTTGCCATTGAACTGCCACTGCTCCTGCGGGCCGTCGCCCTTCCACTTGTCGGTGCTGGCGTAGGCGCCGGCGATGTAGGCCGAGACCCCTTTGCGCTCGCCGGTGTCAAGGCTGGCATAGGTGCGGGTGGTGGAGTCGCTGCCCAGGGTCTGCGCCACGCGCAGCAGGGCGTCACGCTCGGGCATGCGGGTGAAGAACTGGGCGGTGCCCCCCAGGTTGCTGCTGGAGGCGGTGGTGATGGCGCCGGCGCCCTGGGCAAGCTCGACCCGCTCGACGCTCTCGGACAGGGCCGCGCGGCTGATGTGCAGGCCATTGTGGTTGCCGTAGCTCATGTCGCCGAGCGGGATGCCGTCCAGGGTGAAGCCCAGCTGGTTCTGGTTGAAGCCGCGCACGGTGATGCGGGTCGACCACTCGTAGGCGCCAAAGGGGTCGGCGGAGGTGAAGTTCACCCCCGGCAGCCGGCTCATCACCTTCAGCGGGCTGGTGCCGGGGGCGCTGCGCTGCAGGTCGGAGAGCGCCAGGGCCTGCACCTGGCGAGTCTCGCCCTCGCCGATCACCGAGATGGTGTCGAGCTGCTGGGCAGTGGCCAGGGCTTCGGCATCGGCCTGGGCCGCGCCAGCGTGGAGGACGGAAACGATGGAGAGCGCGAGCGCGTGGATGCGGATCACGGGAGAGACCTGTCGGGGGAGGAGCCATGCGTCGGGCGAAGCGGCGCGTCCTGCATGGCATCCCGGACCGCCGTCACCGGGGCAGGCCCGGTAGGCGGCGCACAATGCGCCCGCGTGATGACGCGCCTGAGAAAAGTGAACGTCAGTTTTTTGACGTTACAGTGTTGCGATGTCGACGTGGGCTCACCGGCACGCCGTCAGGCAGAGGCGGTGAATACGTATGCGGCGACCCGCCCGGGCCCCAGTCAGCCCACACTGCCGCTAGTCTTGCGCACCACGCCCCGCGAACCCTAGAAGCCCATGATCCACGCCCTCGCTGCCGACATCGGCGGCACCAATGCCCGTCTCGCCTGGGTGGAAGTGCCGGCCGACGGCGCCAGCGCGCCCATGGTGCTGGCGGCGAACACCTACCGCTGCGCGGACTTCCCCGGTCTTGCCGAGATCCTGCAGCGCTTCCTCTCCGACCATCCCGGGCGGCCCGAAGCGCTGGCACTCGCGGTGGCCGGCCTGCGACACGCCGACGAAATCCTCAACCAGAACCTGCCCTGGCGGCTGCCGTTGGCGCCGATCCGGGCGCTGGCCGGCAGTGCCCCGCTCTACCTGAGCAATGATTTCGAGGCTTTGGCACGCGCCACCCGCTGGGTGTCCGCCGAAGCCGGCACGCGCCTGTGCGGGCCACCGCCTACCGATGCTGCGGCAGCACCGGTGGTGGTGTTGGGCCCTGGCACAGGCTTGGGCGCGGCACTGCGTGTGCCCTCGGGCCGAAGTGAGGTCGTGGTGCCGACGGAGGGCGGACAGGCTGCGTTCGCCCCGGGCAGCGCCCTTGAAGACGCCTTGCTCGCGCAGCTGCGCACCCGCAGCGGGCACGTGTGTGCCGAGGCGCTGCTGTCGGGCCCGGGTCTGCTGAACATCTACCGCGGCCTGGCCGAGCTGGAGGGCCAGCGCGCCGACGCGGACACGCCCGAAGCCGTGGGCCGGGCTGCTGTCGACGGCAGCGACCCGCTGGCGCGCCGCGCCGCCGAGGTGTTCTGGACGGCGCTGGCCGGCGCCTGCGGCAATGCGGTGCTGGCGCTTGGCGCCTACGGCGGCGTGCTGTTGGCCGGCGGCATCCTGCCGCGGCTCATGCCCTGCTTCGACCGCGAGAGCTTCGCGGCCCGGTTCATCGGCAAGGGCTCGCTGCAGCCGGTGCTGGAGCGGGTACCCGTGCGCCTGATCGAACACGGGCAACTGGGTATCGTCGGCGCCGCCATGGCGGTCAGGCCGGGGCTGCAGCCACCGGCAGGTCCACCAGCATGACGCCCGGCTCGTCCGGATCGGGCACCACGCTGAAACCCAGCTGGCGGCACATGTCCAGCATGCTGCTGTTCTCGCGCAGCACCTGGCCGCTGATCCGCGCCACCCCCAGCCGTGCGGCGGCGGCGATCAGCTGCTCCATCAGCGCCCAGCCCAGCCCCTGGCCTTTCAGGTCGGAACGCAGCAGCACTGCGTACTCGCCTTCCTCCAGCTCCGGGTCCGCATGCAGCTGGGCGATGCCCAGCACTTCGTCCGCCGTATCCACCGCGAGCAGCACCACCACCCGCGCGTAGTCGATCTGGGTGAGCCGGGCGATGAAGGCCTGGCTGATCGACTTGACCGGCGAAAAGTAGCGCTGGCGCAGGTCTTCCGGCGTGACCGCGGCGAAGAAGCGACGCAGGCGGGCCTCATCCTCCGGCCGCACCGGGCGCACGCTGCACTGCAACCCCCGCGCGGTCTGCAGCTGGGCCTCCAGCTGCTTCGGGTAGGGCGCGATCGCCAGCCGCGGATTGCCCAGCAGGCCGGACACCGGCGCGGGCGCCACATCGATCAGTACACGCGCGTCCACTGCCACCGCGCCGTGCTCGTCGACCAGCAATGGGTTCAGGTCCAGCTCGCGCACCTCGGGCAGGTCGCTGGCCAGCTGCGACAGCTTCACCAGGGTCAGCGCCAGCGCATCGCGGTCGGCCGCCGGCAGGTGGCGATAGGCCGCGAGACGACGCGCCACGCGGGTGCGGTCGATCAGGCCCTGGGCCAAATTCAGATGCAGCGGCGGCAGGGCCAGAGCGGTGTCCTGCTCGACCTCCACCGCCACGCCGCCGGCGCCGAACAGGATCACTGGCCCGAACAGGGCGTCATCGGCGATACCGGCGATCAGCTCGCGGGCGTTGGGGCGCTCCACCATCGGCTGCACCATCAGGCCATCGATGCGGGCTTCCGGCATGCGCGCGCGCACCCGCAGCAGCATGTCGTGGGCCTCCTGGCGCAGCCGTGCTTCGCTGTCGATCTTCAGCACCACGCCGCCCACGTCGGACTTGTGCGGGATGTCGGCCGAAACGATCTTCAGCACCATGCGCTGGCCCGCCTCGAACCACGGCCTTGCCGCCAGCACGGCCGAGTCGGCATCCGGGACGATCGCCATCGGTACGCAGGGAATGTCGTAGGCCTGCAGCAGGGCCTGCACCTCGGCCGCGCCCAGCCAGCGCCGACCCTCGCCCGGCGCCGTCGCCAGCACCTGCCGGGCGCGCTCGGGGTCCGGCTGGAAATCGGCCGGCAGCGAGGGCGGCGTGGCCAGCAGCTGGGCCTGCGCCTCGGTGTGCCGATGCAGGTGCACGAAACCTCGCACCGCGCCGGTCAGCGTGCGGTAGGTGGGGATGCCGGCCGCCTGCAGGTGCTCGCGCGCCTCCGACTCCTGCGCCAGCCAGCAGGCCAGCACCGGCTTCTGGGCGGCAAGATCGCCGGAACGCGCGCGACGCTGGGCCAGGTGCCGGCCGACGCCCTCGGCGATCTCCACGGGCGCGGCCAGCGCGGTCGGCACATGCACCACGAACACCGCGTCGACCTCATCCGCTTCCAGCAGGGCGTCCAGCGCATCGGTGTAACGCTGCACCCCGGCATCACCGACGATGTCGACCGGGTTGCTGTGCGACCACGTCGAGGGCAGCACCCCGTCCAGCCGCGCCAGGGTCTCGGTCGTCAGCTCGGCGCTCTCGCCGCCGAGGTCGATCAAGCGGTCCACGGCGAGGATGCCGACGCCGCCGCCATTGGTGAGGATGGCCAGCCGCCGGCCGCCGCAGGGGCGCACCCGCGCCAGCGTGTTGGCAGCAGCGAAGAGCTCCTCCATGTCGTTGACGCGCAGCAGGCCGGCGCGGCGCAGGGCGGCATCGAACACCGCGTCGCTGCCGGCCAGCGCGCCGGTGTGCGAAGCCGCGGCACGGGCGCCGGCCTCGTGCCGGCCGGCCTTGACCACGATCACCGGCTTGGCGCGGGCGGCGGCGCGAGCGGCGGACATGAACCGACGCACGTCGCGCACGGACTCCATGTAGATCAGGATCGCGCGGGTGGCCGGATCGGTGGCGAAGTAGTCCAGCAGCTCGCCCACGTCGACATCCGCCATGTCGCCGAGCGAGACGATGCCGGTGAAGCCGATGCCGCGCTGGTTGGCCCATTCCACGAGGGTGGTCACTACCGCACCGCTTTGTGCCAGCAGGGCGAGGTCGCCCGGGAAGGCCGGCGCCGCTGCGAAGCTGGCGTTGACCTGGGCATGCGGGCTGAGGATGCCAAGGCAATTGGGACCGACCAGGCGCAGGCCGTGGCGTCGTGCTGCGCGATAGGTCTGTTCGCGCAGCGAGCCCGGCCCTTGGCCGAGGCCCGCAGTGATCACCACGGCAGCCCTGACGCCGACTTCGCCGGCTTCCTCGATCACCTCGGGCACCAGCTCGGGCGGCACGGTCACCACCACCAGCTCGGGCACGGGATCGAGCTCGGCGATGCTGCGCGCAGTGCGGATGCCGTCGATGCGCGGGTACTTGGGGCTGACCACGTCGAGTGGGCCGGCAAAGCCACCGGCGCGCAGGTTGCGGGCGATCACCCGGCCCAGGCTGCGCGGTTTGGTGCTGGCGCCGATCACGGCGATCGAGGCGGGCTTGAAGAGCGCATCCAGCGCTTCTCGACTCATGAGTGCTGCTCCGTAGGTGGGCGGGCGCAGTCTGGCAGTGCAGGCCCGCGCCCGGCTTGAGGTGGCTCAAGCCGTGGAAGCCTCAAGGCTCGGGCCTGCGCCAGAGCCAGGCAGCCACGGCCGCCATGCACAGGCTGGCCAAGGCCCAGCCCTGCAAGGGCGCGACCAGCAGCAGGATCAGGGAGCACAGCGACATCATCATGACCGCCATGCGCTTGGCGCGTCGGCTGACCGCCCCGTGGGTCTCCCAGTCGCGCAGCAGCGGGCCGAAGCGCGGATGCTGCTCCAGCCAGCGGCGCAGGCGCGGGCTGCCGCGCGCCGCGCACCAGGCCGCCAGCAGCATGAAGGGCACGGTCGGCAGGCCGGGCAGCAGCACGCCCAGCAGGCCCAGCCCGAAGGCCAGCCAGGCCGCAAGCCACCAGAGCCAGCGCAGCGGTGCGGGATGGGCGGTCGCAGGTTCCATGGGTTGCATCAGGCTGGGTCCGACTCGTGGGGACAGCGGGGAGCGCAGGCCACGCCATCCAGCTGCACGGTGACGTGGTCGATCGCGTAGCGCGCATGCAGAAGCTCCCGCACCTCGCGGATCGCTGCGTCCGGCGAGTCACCGGCCAGCACCGCATGCAGGGTGGCGATGCGGCTGCCGCCGGTGAGCTGCCACACATGCACGTGATGCACATCGCGTACCACAGGCACGGCGCGCTCCACGCTGCGCGCCAGCTCGTCGAGGTCGATGCCGTCGGGCACGCCTTCCAGCAGGATATGGGCCGCTCGCCGCAGCAGGGCCGTCGCCGCACGCAGGATCAGCAGGCTCACCAGCAGCGAGGCCACGGCATCCGCCCACAGCCAATCCAGGTAGCGCACCGCCAGTGCGGCCGAGATCGCCGCCACCGAGCCGAGCAGGTCGCCCAGCACGTGCAGGAAGGCGGCAGCGGCGTTGACATCCTCGCGGTCGTGGCGCCCGAGCACGGCCAGCACGCAGAGATTGACGCACAGGCCCAGCACCGCCACCGCCAGCATGGTGCCGGACAGGATCGGGGTGGGCGCGAACAGGCGGCTGATGGCAGCGAACGCGATCCAGGTGACCAGGCCGATCTGCAGCAGCGCATTGGTATAGCCGACCAGCACCTCCAGCCGTGCATAGCCATAGCTCCGGCGCGCATCGGCCGGGCGTCGCGCCAGCCGGGCCCCCAGGAAGGCGAACAGCAGCGCGAACGAGTCCACCAGCATGTGGCCGGCATCGGCGAGCAGCGCCAGCGAGCCCGACACCAGCCCGCCGATGGCCTCCGCCACCATGGTCGTGGAGGTAAGCAGGAAGGCGATCCGCAGCCGCCCGACCCGGCGCGGGTCGAGCAGGAAACGGGCACCGTGGTCGTGGTGGTGCTCGTCGGTATAGGGGTCCGGCAGGCCGTTCGGTTCCGCCATCAGGGCAGCGCCGGCATCAGCCCCGCCGTGCTGCCGGACAGGCGCACCAGCAGCACGTCACAGGGCGCTTCCGCCACCGCGTGCATGCCCAGGCTGCCCAGCAGGCCGGCCTCCAGGCGCGATGCACCGATTGCGCCCAGCGCGATCAGCTCCGCCTGTTCGGCGCGCGCCACCTCCAGCAGGGTGGCCGAGGGCCGCCCCTCGCGCAGCAGCGGCAGCAGCGCGCGCTCGCGACCCAGCGACAGCTCCGCCGCCAGCGATTCAAGCGCATGCCGCGCTTCGACCGCCGCCTCGCGCAGCAGTTCTTCGCGGGCGGCCTGGGCCTGGCTGGGCAGCGGCAGCCAACCGGCCACCGCCGGCGGCAGCACATGCAGGAGCTGATGCCGCGCCCGTGGCGCCAGCATCAGCGCCACGCGTGCGGCGTGCAGCGCCTGCGGCGAGAAGTCCGTTGCGTCGAGCACCCTCTGCCAGGCGCCGCCGACGGCACCACGGACGGCAAGCAGGGGCCCGGGCCAGCGCTGCAGGCAGCGGTGCAGCTCGCTGCCCAGGCGCATCGGCAGCTCCGGCAGGGCACCTTCGCCCTGCGCACCCATCACCAGCAGATCAGCCCCTGCCAGCGGGGCCATGTCCAACTGCGCGTGCAGCCGACCCGGCAGCACCGCCACCTGCACGCTCGCCACCCCGGCCGCACGCGCCTGCGCGGCCATCGGCTCAAGCAGGCTGTGGGCGGCATCCACGTACACCTGCTCGCCCACCGCGTGGCGCAGATCGGCGCGCGGCCCCTCCCGCCAGGACGGCAGCGCAAGCGCATGCACCAGGCTGAGGCCGGCACCGTGTTCGACGGCGAGTGCGATCGCGCGCTGCAGCGCCAGCTGCGCACCCGGCGAGAAGTCGGTGGCAAGCGCGATATGGGCCGGCGAGCGAAGGATGGGCGCGGTCATGCGGGGCTCCGGGAGTCGGTATCGACGTCGCCGATTGTGCACCGTCCCAGCCGGATTCGACGGCTGCAACAGCACTGCCATATTGCAGAAACATGACGCGGGCCGCAGGCTGCTATCGTCCGCCGGCTCTCCCCATGGAAGCACACGCGTGGCGCTGGAACTCGAACTCAAGCTCTGCGGCAGCCCCGCCGCTTTGCGCAGCCTTCTGAAGGGCCCGCTGCTGCCCACCTGCACGCTGGGGCCGGCACGACGCCAGAGCCTGCACAGCACCTACTACGATTCGCCAGCGCTCGAGCTCACCCGCGCGGGCGGCGCACTGCGCCTGCGCAAGCAGGGCCGGCGCTGGCTGCAGACCCTCAAGCTGCGCGGCAGCGGCGGCGCCGGGCTGTCGGCGCGCGAGGAGATCGAACTGCCGGCGCCGGGCGCCGCGCTGGATCTGCAGGCGCTGCAGGCCGCCCTGCCGGCGTCGGTCCGCGTGGTGCTGCCGCAGTTGGTGGAGCCGCTCTTCAGCACCCGATTCACGCGCACCGCGCTGCAGGTCCGACTGGCCGGCGGCGGCCGCGCCGAACTCGCTTTCGACCTCGGCAGCATCGAGGCCGGCAGTGGCTCCGAGCCGATCAGCGAGCTCGAGATCGAGCTGATCGAAGGCGCCCCCTGGGAAGTGTTCGCCCTGGGTCGACAGCTGCTGACCGAGGCCGACCTGCGCATCGAGAACCGCAGCAAGGCCGAACGCGGCTTCGCCCTGCTGGCGCCGCTGGCGCCTGCCGCCCGTCATGCCGCCCAAGTGGAACTCACCGGCGAGGAGGCAGCCCAGCTTGGCGCCGCCCGCCTGCTTGGCGAAGCACTGGCCCAGCTGGAGGGCAACGAAGCCGGCCTGCTGCAGGGCGAGGATCCCGAATTCATCCACCAGGCGCGGGTGGCCATGCGCCGGCTGCGCGCGCTGCTGCGGCTGTTCGCGCCGCTGCTGCCCGAGGGCAGCCTCGATCCGCTCAAGTCGGAGCTGCGTGCAGTAGCGCAGGGCCTGGGCCGATGCCGCGATCTCGACGTGTTCTGCATCGAAACCCTGCCCCGGCTGCGGGCAGGCCTGGCAACGTCCGGGACACCGTCGCTGTCGGCCTTGATCGAGGCGGCGCAGGTGGCACGAGCGCAGGCGCGCGGCTCGGCCCGCGGCGAACTGGAAAAACGCGCCTACACAGACCTCAAGCTGGGCCTGGGCGAACTGATCGCGCGGCTCGCCGACCGCAGCCAGTGGCCGGACGATGCCCCAACCCTGTCCGACTTCGCCAGCGCGCGCCTGCAGCGCGCCGCACGCCGCCTGCAGCGCGCCCGGGACGCACGCGAGGCCACCCCCACGGATGCGGCGGCCGAGCGTGTCGCCGCCACCCACGCCCTGCGCATCGAGGTCAAGAAGCTGCGCTACGCCTGCGATGCCCTGGGCGGCCTCTTCCCCGGCCGCCGCAGCCGGCGCTACCAGCGCCGCCTGCAACGCCTGCAGTCGCTGCTGGGCAGCTTCAACGATGCCGCCATCGCGCAGGGCCTTGCCGAGGAACTGCAGCCCGCCGCCACCGCCAGCGCCGCGGTCCAGGGCTATGCTGCCGCGCGCATGCTGGATCTGATGGAGCAGCTGCCGGCGGAACTGGCCCGCTTCGACCGCGCCCGCGCCTTCTGGTAGACCCCGGGCTCAGAGCGTGTGAAAAAATCCAGACGCCGTGGCGAGGCCGTCGCTGGGCGTTCGTGGCAAAGCGCGGTACGTGAATTCAAGGGAGTTTGGCGAGCCAAATGACCGCAGAATTCGCGTAGCGCGCTGCCGCCACGGGCGTCCAGCGGCGGCCGCAGCAGGCGGATGGTTTTTTCACATGCTCTCAGAGCGTGTGAGAACCCAGACGCCGTCGCGAGGGCGTCGCTGGGCGTTCGTGGCAAAACGCGCTGCGTGAATTCATTGAAGTCCGGTGGAGCGGTGACCGCGCGCTGCCGCCACGGGCGCCCAGAGGCGGCCGCAGTAGGCGGATGGTTCTCGCATGCTTTCAGCCCAGCGGCGAGAGCAGCAGGGAAAGAAAGCGCGGCAGCACCCGCGGCTCGGCCAGCAGCAGGAACACGACTCCGTATACCGCACCCCACAGGTGCGCGCTGTGGTTGATGCCGTCGCCGCCGCGGCGGTCCATGTAGACGCTGTAGCCGATGAACAGCACGCCGTAGACGATCGCCGGCACCGGAAGGAAAAACACGAAGATCAGACTCCAAGGCGCCAGCAGGATGTAGGCGAACAGCACCGCCGACACCGCCCCCGAGGCGCCCAGCGTGCGGTAGTGCGGATCGCGCGCATGCCGGAAGTAGCCCGGCAGCACCGACACCAGCAGGGCCGACACGTAGAAGAACGGGAGCGCCCAGACGCCGAAGCGCTCGGCCATGAAGCCCTCGATCAAGCGGCCGAAAAAGAACAGCGTGAGCATGTTGAACAGCAGGTGGCCGAAATCGGCATGCACCAGGCCGTAGGTGAACAGGCGCTCGTACTGCCCGCGCTGCACCGCCGGGGGCCACAGCAGCAAGCGCTCGACCATGCCGCGACGCTCGAAGGCCTGCCAGCTGACCAGGGCGGTCAGCGCGATGAAGCCCAGGGTGAAGGGGAAATCCAGCTCCATCGCACTCAGCCCGGCAGCTCGAAGGGGCCGCAGCGCGCTTCGGTGCGCTGCCAGGCCGGCCGCGCCCGCAGGCGAGCCACGTAGGCCTGCACGGCAGGCAGCTTGACGCCGCCCTGCTCCAGCACCGCCATCAGCGGGTAGCTCATCTGCACGTCAGCGGCGGAGAAGTCGTCGCCGGCGAACCATTCGTGCCTGGCCAGCCAGCTCTCGACGAAGGCCATGTGGCTGCGGATCTGCGGGCGGACATAGCCCTGCATCACCTTGGCCGACAGTCCGCGCACCACCGGCCGCACGAAGAACGGCATCGGCTGGCTGGGCAGGCGCGAGAACACCAGGGCCAGGATCAGCGGCGTCATCAGCGAGCCTTCCGCGTAGTGCAGCCAGTAGCGGTAGTCCAGGGCAGCCTGGCTGCCCGAGGCCGGCCGCAACCGGCCACCGGCGTCGTAGCGCTCGACCAGGTACTCCAGGATGGCCCCGGATTCGGCCACGGTCAGCTCGCCATCGGTGAGCACCGGCGACTTGCCCAAGGGGTGCACCTGCTTCAGCTCCGGCGGCGCCAGCAGGGACCTGCCGTCGCGCCGGTGGACGCGCACTTCGTAGTCCAGGCCCAGCTCTTCCAGCAGCCAGACCACCCGGTGCGAGCGGGATTTCTCAAGGTGATGCACGGTAATCATCGGACGCGGCCCGGATTCGAAGACCGCCAAGGGTATCCCAGCCGGACGCGTGCGGCGGGCCATCGCCCTGTCTTCACGGAATCCCGCTACCCTTGGCCTCCCTTCCACACCCATGAAGCCCTGCGCCCATGAGCATCCAAGTCGGTGACACCCTGCCCGAAGCCACCCTCAACCTGCTGCGCGACGGCGTGCAGGCCGTCAGCACGGCAGACATCTTCAAGGGCAAGAAGGTGGTGCTGTTCGCCGTCCCCGGCGCCTACACCCCCACCTGCTCGGCCAAGCACCTGCCCGGCTACGTCGAGAAGTTCGAGGAGTTCCAGCGCCGCGGCATCGAGGTCGCCTGCATGGCCGTCAACGATGCCTTCGTCATGGGCGCCTGGGGCCAGAGCCAGAACACCCCCGACGGCCTGCTGATGCTGGCCGACGGCAACGGCGCATTCACCCAGGCCATGGGCCTGCAGATGGACGCCACCGCCTTCGGCATGGGCATCCGCAGCAAGCGCTTCGCACTCTACGCCGAGGACGGCGTGGTCAAGCAGCTGCACGTCGAAGCCCCCGGCGAGTTCAAGGTATCTTCGGCCGAGGCCGTGCTGGCCGCCCTGTAAGCCATCACCGCGACGCACATCCGCAGGACAGCAGCAACCCGCCGCGAGGCGGGTTTCTGCTTTGTGCCGGCCCTGCACGAGTGGGGCGCCCAAGCGAGGCCTGCAGCGGGACAGTCCGGACACGCCCGGCGCCAGTGCTCGCGGACGCCGGGTTTGCTTGCGCCGCACGGCATGCGCGCACGCCCTCAGCCCTCAGAGCGTGTGAAAAAACCCAGACGCTCACCAACGGCGTCTGGGTTTTTTCACACGCTCTATGTCCGGACGCTGCGCTCGGTCCTCCTTGCAGGTGGCCAAGCTGCGCGTCGTCGCGCCTTGCCAGCCGACCGGCCAGGCGCTGTCGGGCGCGTTCAACTGCGGAATCCAGGTTGATGCCTGTCGGGTTTTCCGCCTCGACCCACTTCCCCCGTCTGCTTGGGGCCGCTGCGCGGCCGAAGCGCGGCACCCGCTGACCTTCCGCGCCAAGCCCAAACAAAAACGCGGCCCGTTGCCGGGCCGCGCCTTGTGGTGACTCAGCTTGAACGGATCAGGCTTCGACGGTCTTGGCGACGTCGGCGTAGTCCTCGATCTGGTCGAAGTTCATGTAGCGGTAGATCTGGTCGCCGTTGGCATTGATCACGCCGATGTCGGCCATGTACTCCTCGCGGGTGGGGATGCGGCCCAGGCGGGAGCAGATCGCCGCGAGTTCCGCCGAGCCCAGGTAGACGTTGGTGTTGCGGCCCAGGCGGTTGGGGAAGTTGCGGGTGGAGGTGGACATCGCCGTGGCGCCTTCGCGGATCTGCGCCTGGTTACCCATGCACAGCGAGCAGCCGGGCATCTCCATGCGCGCGCCCGCAGTGCCGAAGGTGCCGTAGTGGCCTTCCTTGGTCAGCTCGGCGGCGTCCATCTTGGTGGGCGGGGCCACCCACAGGCGGGTCGGGATGTCACGCTTGCCTTCCAGCAGCTTGGCGGCGGCGCGGAAGTGGCCGATGTTGGTCATGCAGCTGCCGATGAAGACCTCATCGATCTGCGCGCCGGCCACATCCGACAGGGTCTTGGCGTCGTCGGGATCGTTCGGGCAGCAGACGATCGGCTCGTGGATCTCGGCCAGGTCGATCTCGATGACGGCGGCGTAGTCGGCGTCGGCATCGGGCTCCAGCAGCTGCGGGTTGGCCAGCCACTCCTCCATCTTGCGGATGCGGCGCCCCAGGGTACGGGCATCGGCATAGCCTTCCGCGATCATCCACTTCAGCAGGGTGATGTTGGAATTGAGGTATTCGATGATCGGGGCCTTGTCCAGGCGCACGGTGCAGCCGGCGGCGGAGCGCTCGGCCGAGGCGTCGGCCAGCTCGAAGGCCTGCTCGATCTTGAGGTTGGGCAGGCCCTCGATCTCGAGGATGCGGCCGGAGAAGATGTTCTTCTTGCCCTTCTTCTCGACCGTGAGCAGGCCGGCCTTGATGGCGTAGAGCGGGATCGCATGCACCAGGTCACGCAGGGTGACGCCGGGCTGCATCTCGCCCTTGAAGCGCACCAGCACGGACTCCGGCATGTCCAGCGGCATCACGCCGGTGGCGGCGGCAAAGGCCACCAGGCCGGAGCCGGCCGGGAAGCTGATGCCGATCGGGAAGCGGGTGTGGCTGTCGCCGCCGGTGCCGACGGTGTCGGGCAGCAGCATGCGGTTCAACCAGCTGTGGATGATGCCGTCGCCCGGGCGCAAGCTGACCCCGCCGCGGGTGGAGATGAACTCCGGCAGGGTGTGGTGGGTTTTGACGTCCACCGGCTTGGGGTAGGCCGCGGTGTGGCAGAAGCTCTGCATCACCAGATCCGAGGAGAAGCCCAGGCAGGCCAAGTCCTTCAGCTCGTCGCGGGTCATCGGGCCGGTGGTGTCCTGCGAGCCCACGGTGGTCATCTTGGGCTCGCAATAGGTGCCGGGGCGCACGCCCTTGCCCTCGGGCAGGCCACAGGCACGGCCCACCATCTTCTGCGCCAGGGTGTAGCCCTTGCCGGAGTCGGCGGGCGCCACCGGCAGGCGGAACAGGGTGGAGGCCGGCAGGCCCAGCGACTCACGGGCCTTGGCGGTGAGGCCGCGGCCGATGATCAGCGGGATGCGGCCACCGGCGCGCACCTCGTCGAACAGCACGTCGGACTTGACCTGGAACTCGGCGATGACCTCGCCGTTCTTGATGGCCTTGCCGGCGTAGGGCTGCAGCTCGACGACGTCGCCGTGCTCCATCCTGGAGACATCCAGCTCGATCGGCAGGGCGCCGGCGTCTTCCATGGTGTTGTAGAAGATCGGCGCGATCTTGCTGCCGAGGCAGACGCCACCGAAGCGCTTGTTGGGGATGTAGGGGATGTCCTCGCCGGTCCACCACAGCACCGAGTTGGTGGCCGACTTGCGCGAGGAGCCGGTGCCGACCACGTCGCCGACGTAGGCGACCAGGTGGCCCTTGTCCTTCAGCGAGAGGATGTTCTGGATGGGGCCGCGCTTGCCGTCTTCCTCAGGTACGAAGGGCGCGTCGGGGCGCTTGTTCTTGAGCATGGCCAGCGCGTGCATCGGGATGTCCGGGCGCGTGGTGGCGTCGGGCGCGGGCGAGAGGTCGTCGGTGTTGGTCTCGCCGGGCACCTTGAACACGGTGATCGTGAGGCTCTGCGGCACTTCCGGCCGCGAGGTGAACCACTCGGCCTCGGCCCAGCTCTTCAGCACGGCCTGTGCATTGGCGTTGCCGGCCTTGGCCTTTTCCTCGATGTCGTGGAAGGCGTCGAACACCAGCAGGGTGTTCTTGAGCGCATCGGCGGCGACGGTGCCCACCTCGGCGTCGTCCAGCAGCTCCACCAGCGGATGCACGTTGTAGCCTCCCAGCATGGTGCCCAGCAGTTCGGTGGCGCGGGCACGGCTGATCAGCGGGTTGGCCTCGCTGCCGTGGGCGATGGCCGCCAGATAGCTGGCCTTGACCTTGGCGGCATCGTCGACGCCGGCCGGCACGCGATGGGTCAGCAAGTCAAGCAGGAAGGCCTCCTCGCCCGCCGGCGGCGCCTTCAGCAGCTCGATGACATCAGCGGTCTGCTGGGGGCTGAGCGGCAGCGGCGGAATGCCCAGCGCGGCGCGCTCGGCAACATGTTGGCGATAGGCTTGGAGCATGGGGAGGGTCCTTCAGGGGTGGGACGCCATGCGCATCGCGGCCCCGGCCGGGGATCGGCCAGGGGCAGCGCACGGTGGAAGGCGGAGACCGGCAGGAGCACCCGCGCGCGGCGGGACGCCAGCCTCCACGGCCCCTGATTTTCGCCCGTCGCGGGGATGGGGGCAATACAACCTTCGGGGTGGAGCGGGATTTCGGGATCGGGATTGGGGGCCTGGCCGCATGCGGTCGAGCCGGGGGACCCGGGGGCCCGCTCCTGGTGGGAGCGAGCTTGCTCGCGACTCGGGGACCGAGGCGGAGCGAAGGCCGCGGTCGCCTGCAAGCAGGCTCCCACAAGGAGCATGTGCGAGGCGGGGCGCTTGCTTCGGACCGCTCTACGAACCCCCGATCCCGATCCCCAATCCCAAATCCCCAACCCCCATCCGGCACCAAACGACCTCAAGCTCGGCGCGACAGCAGAAACTCCGCCAACGCCAGATCCGCCGGGGTGGTGACCTTGAGGTTGTCCTCGCTGCCTTCTACCAGCAGGGGCTGGTGCCCTGCCCGCTCCATGGCGCCGGCCTCATCGGTGACGGCGCTGCCGGCGCAGGCAGCCAAGGCCGGGCCAAGCAGCGCGGCAGGGAACAGCTGCGGGGTGAGTGCGCGCCACAGCGCTTCGCGCGGCTGGGTGCCAAGCGCACGGGCGGATTCGCCCTGCGCCAGCGCGGCGGGATCGACGCGCTTCAAAGTGTCGCGCACGGGGGCAGCCAGCAGGCCACCCTCGCCTGCCTGCAGGCAGCGGCGGATCAGCTGGTCCAGGTCCTCGAAGCGCAGGCAGGGCCGCGCGGCGTCGTGTACCAGGGCCCAGAACCCGGTGCCCTGCAGATGCGACTGCAGGGCATACAGCGCGGCGGCTACGCTGTCGGCGCGCTCGGCGCCGCCGATGCAGCGCAGCACCGGCTTGCCCTCCAGCGTTTCCCAACCGGGCCAAAGCGCATCGTCCGCAGCGGTAGCCACCATCGCGCCCTGCACCTGTGGGTGCGCCAGCACCGCGCGCAGGCTGTGCTCCAGCAGGCTGCGCCCGGCCAGCTGCAGGTATTGCTTGGGCAACTCGGCGCCCATGCGCTGGCCGCGGCCGGCCGCCGGCAAGATGGCCCAGATTGGGGCCGGTCCCGCCACAGTCACTGCTGCCGCGCCTCGGGCGGCTCGGGCACGCGCTGGCCATCGACCACCCGGTAGAAGGTTTCGCCGGGCCGGATCATGCCCAGCTCCGAACGCGCGCGCTCCTCGATGGCGGACTCACCTTCCTTCAAGTCCACCACCTCGGCCTCCAGCGCCTGGTTGCGCGCCTCCAGCCCCTCGTTCTCCACGCGCTGGCGCTCCACCGCCTCACGCAGGGCGGCCACCTCCTGGCGGCCGCCCTCGCCCGTCCACAGCTGCAGCTGCAGCAGGATCAGCAGCCCGATCAACAGCAGGACGATCAGTCGAAACACGGGCGGGCGTGGGCCTTGGGGCGCGTGGGCGTCAGCGGAAGTTCTTCAGCTGCGGGAAGGCGTGGCGGCCAGCGTAGCGCGCGGCCTCGCCCAGGGCTTCCTCGATGCGCAGCAGCTGGTTGTACTTGGCCACGCGGTCGGAGCGGCACAGCGAGCCGGTCTTGATCTGGGTGGCCGTGGTGGCTACCGCGATGTCGGCGATGGTGGTGTCCTCGGTCTCGCCGGAGCGGTGCGAGATCACCTGCGTGTAGTTGGCGGCCTCGGCCATGGCGATGGCTTCCATGGTTTCGGTCAACGTGCCGATCTGGTTCACCTTGATCAGGATCGAATTGCCGATGCGCTTGGCGATGCCCTCGCGGAAGATCTTGGGGTTGGTCACGAACAGGTCGTCGCCAACCAGCTGCACGTTCTCGCGCAGCTGCGCGGACAGCCCGGCCCAGCCGTCCCAGTCGTCCTCGGCCATGCCGTCTTCGATGGTGATGATCGGGTACTGGCGGGTCCAGCCGGCCAGGAAGTCGGCGAACTGCTCCGACGACAGGCGCTGGCCTTCGCCCACCAGCTGGTACTTGCCGTTCTCGTAGAACTCCGACGCCGCGCAGTCCAGGCCAAGGTAGATGTCCTCGCCGGCGCGGTAG
Organism: Scenedesmus sp. KT-U; assembly: GCA_029853055.1. NCBI lineage: Eukaryota > Viridiplantae > Chlorophyta > Chlorophyceae > Sphaeropleales > Scenedesmaceae > Scenedesmus > Scenedesmus sp. KT-U. Next base: position 15,164 of record JARWLF010000119.1, on the reverse strand, counting down.
CCGGACTTGCCGATCGCCTCCAGGATGACCTCGACGGCCTCCTCGTTGGAGCGCAGGTCCGGCGCGAAACCGCCCTCGTCGCCCACCGCGGTGGACAGGCCGCGCCCTTTGAGCACCGACTTCAGCGCATGGAAGATCTCGGTGCCGGCGCGCAGGGCTTCGGCGAAGCTCGGCAGGCCCACCGGCAGCACCATGAACTCCTGCATGTCGACGTTGTTGTCGGCATGCGCACCGCCGTTGATGATGTTCATCATCGGAACAGGCAGAACAGCCTGGCGCGCGCCCAGCAGGTGCTGCCACAGCGCCTGGCCCTTGGCCGCGGCCTGCGCATGCGCATTGGCCAGCGATACGCCGAGGATGGCATTGGCGCCCAGATGGCTCTTGGTCTCGGTGCCGTCCAGCTCGATCATGCGCTGATCCAGCCCGGCCTGGTCGGCACCGTCGAAACCCCGCAGGGCCTCGTTGATCGCGCCGCGCACATTCGCCACCGCGCGGGTCACGCCCTTGCCGAGGTAGCGCGTGCGGTCGCCGTCACGCAGCTCCACCGCCTCGCGGGTGCCGGTGGACGCGCCCGAAGGCACGGCGGCGCGGCCGACCTGGCCGGATTCCAGCGTGACTTCGGCCTCCAGCGTGGGATTGCCGCGGGAGTCGAGGATTTCGCGGGCGTGGATGCTGCGGATCGTGCTCATGGGGTCTCGGGTTCCGTGGAAAGGGATCGAAGGATGGCGCGGACTTCTGAAAGCTCGGTTGTGTCGGGGTCGCCAGCGCTGCGGTAGGCGCCCAAGCCGAACGAACCGGAGAAGAAGCCGACGAAGTGTCGGCCGAACTCGGGATCAGGTGGCTGTAGAACGAATACATAGTCCCAACCTGGCAAAAGGCCCAGGCTGCAGTTTCCGGCCGCGAATGGAAGATCGTACACAGGGCCGTTGGCGGGGGGCTCGCCCTTCAGACGTTCAATCAATCGGTAGGAGGCCTCGATCACAGGCGCATGACGCTCTGCCTCATCGAGATCAGCGAGCGCCTCCGGGGGCAGCACCTCCTCCGTGGGCACCTCGCGAGCGACTGTGACGCGCGCAATGAAGACCGATTCAGCGGACTCAAGCTGCTTCCTGAACGAAGGCGCGCCATCCTTCATGCTGCAGGCACCCGCCTGCGCGAAGGGCAGCATCAGGCCCAACACAGCCGCGAAGCCGGCAGCGGCATGGCCGCCCGCGGTGGGCAGCAGCGCTGCCGGCCGCACTCGGGCTTGCACGCTTTCGGCTGAACCACTGCTCATTGGCATCGACAGGCGCCCGCTCAACCCATCTCGATGAAAGGCCGCTTCTTCACCACCCGATCAATCTCGACCAGGCTCTCCAGCAGCTCGGCCATGCGGCCCAGCGGCCAGGCGTTGGGGCCGTCGGACAGGGCGTTCTCGGGGTCGGGGTGGGTTTCGGCGAACAGGCCGGCGATGCCCACGGCCACCGCCGCACGCGACAGCACCGGCACGAACTCGCGCTGGCCGCCGCTCTTGCCGCCGGCGCCGCCGGGCAGCTGCACGCTGTGGGTGGCGTCGAACACCACCGGGCAGCCGGTGTCACGCATCACGCTCAAGGAGCGCATGTCGCTGACGAGGTTGTTGTAGCCGAAGCTCACCCCGCGCTCGCAGGCCATGATCTGGGTGTTGCCGGTGGCCTTGGCCTTGTCGGTGACGTGCTTCATCTCCCAGGGGCTCAGGAACTGGCCCTTCTTGATGTTCACCGGCTTGCCGGCGCACGCAACCTTCTGGATGAAGTCGGTCTGCCGGCACAGGAAGGCCGGGGTCTGCAGCACGTCGACCACGCTGGCGACCTCGTCCATCGGCGTGTACTCGTGCACATCGGTCAGCACAGGCACGCCGAGCTGGCGCCTCACCTCGGCCAGCACCTTCAGGCCTTCTTCCATGCCCGGGCCGCGGAAGCTCGTCGCCGAGGTGCGGTTGGCCTTGTCGAAGCTGGACTTGAAGATGAAGGGCACGCCCAGCTTGGAGGTGATCTCCTTCAGCTTGCCGGCGGTATCGATCTGCAGCTGCAGGGACTCGATGACGCAGGGCCCGGCGATCAGGAACAGGGGCTTGTCCAGGCCCACTTCGAAACCACAGAGATTCATGCCTTGGCCTCCTTGGCGGCTGCGGCCTTGTGCTCGCGCGCGGCGCGGATGAAGCCGACGAACAGCGGGTGCCCGTCCCGCGGGGTGGAGGTGAACTCCGGATGGAACTGGCAGGCCACGAACCACGGGTGCTGCTCGGGCGGCAGCTCCACGATCTCCACCAGCAGGTCGTCCATCGACTTGCCGGCGATCACCAGGCCCGCATCCTCCAGCTGGGTGCGGTAATAGTTGTTGAACTCGTAGCGGTGGCGGTGGCGCTCGCCGATCACGTCGCGGCCATACAGCTCGCGCGCGCGGGTGTTGGGCTTGAGCCGGCACTCCTGCAGGCCCAGGCGCATGGTGCCGCCCAGGTCGGAGGTCTCGGTGCGGCGCTCCACCTCGCCGCTGGAGGTGCGCCATTCGGTGATCAGCCCGATCACCGGATGCACCACGTTGCGATCATTCTCGGTGGTGTTGGCGCCGGCCAGCCCGGCCACGTTGCGGGCGAAATCCACCACCGCCGCCTGCATGCCGTAGCAGATGCCGAAGTACGGGATGCCGCTTTCGCGGGCGTGCTGCACGGTGCGCACCTTGCCCTCGAAACCGCGGTCGCCAAAGCCGCCGGGCACCAGGATGGCATCCACCCCGGCCAGCGCCGACACGCCCTCGCGCTCCACGTCCTCGGATTCGATCCATTTGAGGCGCACGCGCGTGCGCTGGCGCAGGCCGCCGTGCTTCAGCGCCTCGCCGACGGACTTGTAGGCATCCTGGTGGTCCACGTACTTGCCGACCACGCCGACGGTGACTTCGTACTCGGGGTGGTCGACCGCGTCGATCACCTCCATCCAGTCGTCCAGCACCGCCTGGCGCTGGGCCGGCAGGTGCAGCTGGCGCACCACCAGCTCATCGAGCTTCTGCTCGTGCAGCCAGGGCACGATGCTGAAGATGTTGGCCACGTCGATGGCCGAGATCACGGCCTTCTCCGGCACGTTGGTGAACAGCGCGATCTTGCGGCGCTCGCTGTCCGGCAGCGGCTGCTCGCAGCGGCACAGCAGCACGTCCGGCTGGATGCCGATGCTGCGCAGCTCCTTCACCGAGTGCTGGGTAGGCTTGGTCTTGAGCTCGCCGGCGGCGGCGATGTAGGGCACCAGAGTCAGGTGCATGAACAGCGCACCCTCGGGCCCGCGCTCGCTGCGGATCTGGCGGATGGCCTCGAGGAAGGGCAGCGACTCGATGTCGCCCACCGTGCCGCCGATCTCCACCAGGCCTACGTCGAAGCCCTCGGTGGCGGCGTCGATGCAGCGCTTGATCTCATCGGTGATGTGCGGGATCACCTGCACCGTGGCGCCCAGGTAGTCGCCGCGGCGCTCCTTGCGGATCACGTTCTCGTAGATGCGGCCGGTGGTGATGCTGTTCATCCGGCCCAGGCGCGTGCGCACGAAACGCTCGTAGTGGCCCAGGTCGAGGTCGGTCTCGGCACCGTCGTCGGTGACATAGACCTCGCCATGTTGGAACGGGCTCATGGTGCCGGGATCCACGTTGATGTACGGGTCCAGCTTCATGAGGGTCACGCGCAGGCCGCGCGATTCCAGGATGGCCGCGAGCGCGGCCGATGCGATGCCCTTGCCAAGCGAGGACACCACGCCACCGGTGACGAAGATCAGGGGAGTCATGGGGGAACACGCAGCGGGAAAACGCGATTCTACAGGCGGAAGGCGCGGGGCGCCTCCCGTGGACCGCGGTGCACACCGCCCACGGCCGAACCGGGCAGGCTCCAAATCCATCTTCAGACCCTGTTCCGACTTGCAGACCTGTACAGGAACCCGTACACATGCACACCTGCTCCGGAGAACCCCATGGACGCCATCAGCTACAGCACCGCCCGCGCCAACCTGGCCAGCACCATGGACCGCGTCTGTGAAGACCACGAACCCCTGATCATCACCCGCAACGGCCAGCAGTCGGTGGTCATGCTTTCGCTGGAGGATTACAAGGCGCTGGAGGAGACCGCCCACCTGCTGCGCAGCCCCACCAACGCTCGCCGCCTGCTCTCGGCCATGCGGCAGCTGGAGGCCGGCGAAGGTCAGGCGCGGGAACTGGCCGAGTGAGGCTGGTCTTCGCCGAAGAGGCCTGGGAGGACTACCTCTACTGGCAGAAGCACAATCGCCGAACCCTTGAGCGCATCAACACCCTGATCAACGCCACCCTGCGCGAACCCTTCGCGGGTGTCGGCAAGCCAGAACCCCTGAAGCACGCGCTGTCCGGCTACGGGTCGCGGCGGATCACGGACGAGCACCGGATGGTGTACCGGGCCGACAACGGTGCGCTGCTCATCGCGCAGCTGCGCTATCACTACTGATCCACTGCCCAGGAGCGGGCTATCCCGTATGGGCCTTCTGCCACTTCAAGGCGAAGGGCCCGGCCGCCGCGCCGCCATTGCGCCTTGATGGCGCAGGTTGAACAAGGCGGCCACCGCGCCAACGAGGAGCGGCAGCTCAAAGAGCAAGCGCATCGCCATCCGCGCATACCACTCCGTGCTGGAGATCTCCGCCGCCAGATCGCCGACATCAACGACCGATGGCGCCCAGTAGCCACGGGCGAAGATCCAAAGGGAAAGCAGCGCCGACAGGCCGAAGCCCGACGCGGCCAAACCGGCGGAAGCCAGACGACCTGCCAGCCACGAGCGCGCGAAAGCCGCGGCCAGCACCGCGTAAGCGAACGCGCGGGTCAGCTCTGCGTAATTGAAAATGCGCAGCGTGAGCGTTACTTCTTCATCCATGATGTGCCTCGCTGTCCTGGAGAATGGGGGTGAATTGCGCGGTGAACTCAACTCCGAACAGCAACAGGCAACCCGAGAGACCCGTCGATCAACCCCAAGGATCTGCATCAAACGGAAGCCAAGAGGCAGAGGGCTCGCAGCTACCTCCACTGGTACGCCCAGCGACTCGCCAGCGCACGGATGACCAAAGCTTCGAGCTCGGGAAACCGGTCCCTCAACATCACCTCGTAGGCAGCCGCGTCCGCCGACAGGTCACCCCTCGCCCACTGGCTCGGACTCCATTCGAGGTCCAAGGCGCTCCGCATGAGCGCTTGTTCCGCGGCTGTCGCGGCATCGAACGCCTCCCGCAGGCGCTCTTCGAAGCCGACAGGCTGATACCCACAGACTTCAGCTCCGCCGAGGCATCTCTTCAGCGACTCGTTCACGCTGGAAATCAAGACATGCGGCTCCTAACTGTCGCCCGCCATCGGCTGCCAGCCACCCTGCTCCACCAGGACCTGCCAGGCAGGACCGCCCACCGACAGCCCCGACACTCGAAAGTCCTGCTGAGGCGCATCGTGCTCCCAACACGCACTGCGCAGCTCAACATTCAAACCCGCACCACGCAGCCGATAGAAGAAGTCGTAGCCTTGGTTGGCGTCGCGCCGCTCGATCGGCTTGGCGGGCGAAGTGCGCAGCAAATTCGCGAGTTGTTCGGCCGCTTGGGCCAGAGTTACGGGCCGAGCCGAGCGCAGGAGCGGGACGGATTCCATGGTGTCTCGACTATCCGCAGCTGCGCCCGCTAGAAGCTGGAAAGAAGTGTGCGGAGGGCGTTCGGATTTGCACCGACCCTTGCGGGTATGAACCGCACGACTCACGTCCCCGGCCTCCGCACCGGCGAAAGTCTAGCCGATGCCCCCTCGACCGCAAGCCGCAGACGCGCAAAGCCGTCCTTGCCGATATTGCCTTCACTTAGCGCGGCGGAGCGCGGGTTCTTCGGACGCAGCAAGCCGGCGTAGTTCGCAAGCTCGGGCACGGCACCAGACCAGTAGCGATAGCCGCGCATGCACAGCACCAGCGCGTCACGCCGCATGGCCCGCCGCAGCAGCTCGAAGCTGAAGTGCTGGGAAGGCAGTCGCAGATGGGCGTGGGCGAAGGCTTTCGAGTGGTAGGGGAAGAACTCGATGCACAGCAGGCGCGCCGCCAGCTGCTCAACGCTGCAGCTCGCCGCCTTGAGCAATGGCCCGACCTTTCGCAGCCGCCAGCGATGGCCGGGGCCGCGGCTCGGATCCAGCAGGTGGAAGTGCGCCCCGCCGCTCTCGCTCTGCACATGCGCCCGCAGCGCGCGGGTGAATTCGTCGCGCTGATGGTGGCGGGCGTCGTCCTCGCCGAGGCCCGGGTTCAACAGCAACACCACCACCGGCGCCTCGTGCGGACCGAAGAAAGGCTCGGGCTGCAGGTCGAGATTCAGGACCGCGCTCGGCTTTTCGTTCTCGCCCTCCGTCACGGGCGACGGCAGCAGCGGCAGCCACGGCACATCGCACGCCGGTACAAAGGGCGCGGCGGCCGACAGATCGCGCCAGGGATTGCGCAGGCTCTCGCTCACGCCTCGGCATCCACCTTTGCGGCGCCGGCCTTACCGCGCCTGCGCTTGAGCTTCACCGCCGGCAGCAGGCTGCTCAGGGCCTGGTAGCGCTCGAAGAGGAAGGCGACGCGCTCGGCATCGGTGCTGAACTTGCGCGTCCTGCGGCCCGCGGACTTCTCTACGGCGTTGTAGGCGGCATCGACGGCGCGGTCGAGCTGCTGGTGGGCTTTCACCAGCGCCGGCGGCATCGACAGCGGGTCGTAGAGGTCGGCCAGCGTGCTGTCGGGAAAGGCAGCGCGGGCATCGAGCACGGCCTGGGCGGCGGCCTCGATGGCGCTGCGGCCCTTGTCGTCCAGCGGTTCGGGCCAGGGGAAGTTGTTGTAGACGATCGTGTTCGAGTACTGGTAGTCGCTCTTCATCCGGCCACAGGTGTAGCGCATCCAAGCCATGTGCATCGACGAGCTGAGAATGCCGAATTCACGGGAGCCAGCGCCGGGGATGACTTGCAGACTGCCCGTCGCGATGTCATCGACCCCAAGGAACGCCATCGGTAGATACTGCCGCCTTTCCGACGACACCTTCGGTACAGCGAGGTATCGAGTGCTCGGCTGGCGATTCTCCGAGAACAGGGCAGCCCGAGCGGCCCACTCTCGCGTACGTGCTTTGGCACTCGCAGCTCTCCCAAATCGAACTTTCTCGATCCGGCTCATCACCGGGGGAACGCGACGTAGTTGCTCAGGGGCGGCATCCACCAACCAGAGGCACCAGCGCTTGATGCCGTTGATCAGTTCGTCTGAACCGTAGGCGCGCTTCAGCCATGCGGATGTCTCCGGATAGTCACGGAGGAGCTGATCACGCTCGGGCTGGTTTAGAAAGAGGTAGCCAAAATCAGTGGCCTCGCTGCCCTTGGAAATCTCCGGCGCAACGCACAAGGGGTGGGACCTGCGATCGATCAGGACGTCAGGAGCGTCCATGAGATACGCGTTGATCCGAGCCACCGGAATCTCATGCGGATCGCCTATGTAGTCGTCGTGATCGAACAGGCGAGGCCGTTCCGAGGGCATGGAGGCAAATCCAATGATCACGCAGTGCACTGAAGCTGCGCCGCGGGCCTCATTTGTCCACCTGAAGGTGCGATACGCGAAGTGGATGGTGGCGCCATGTCGGTACATCTGTCGCCAGAGAGACACCACTTGCTCGCCTTGGGTAATCGAGTTCGTCGATACGAAAGCGCAGCGGACATGGCTGCCCTCGCAATACCTTGCCGCTAGAACGAACCAAGCGCATACGAAGTCGAGGATTCCGACCCCATCGACTCCTCGGAGCGCATGCAGCATGTCGGCCTTCTGCTGTTGACCCTGCTCCTTCTTCCCCACAAACGGCGGGTTCCCCAGGATGTAGCTCAGCTTCTCCCTCGGCACCACCTCATTCCAGTCGACGCGCAGCGCGTTGCCGTGCACGATCGTCGCCGACTTCAGCAGCGGCAGCCGCGCGAAGTACTCGCCGAACTGCTCGCCGACGCGTGTGTTCATCTGATGGTCCATCAGCCACAGCGCGACCTGGGCGATCTGCGCGGGGAACTCTTCGATCTCGATGCCGTAGAACTGGTCCACGTCCACCGCGACGTGCTCGGACACGCGGGTCAGCAGGCTGTCCTGCATGGCGTACTGGCGCTTCAGCACCTCCAGCTCCAGCAGGCGCAGCTCGCGGTAGGCGATGACCAGGAAGTTGCCGCAGCCGCAGGCCGGGTCGAGAAAGCGCAGGTTGGCCAGCTTGATGTGGAAGCTCTTGAGCTTGGCCGAGTTACTGCCGATCTTCTCCAGCTCGGCCTTGAGATCATCGAGGAACAGCGGGCCGATCAGCTTGAGGATGTTCTTCTCGCTGGTGTAGTGCGCACCCAGGTTGCGGCGGGCCTTGGCGTCCATCACCGATTGGAACATCGAGCCGAAGATGGCCGGGCTGATGCGGCTCCAGTCGAGCGCCGTGGCCTCCAGCAGGGCGGCACGCATGCGTGCGTCGAAGGCCGGGATCGGCAGGAACTCCTCGAACAGCCGGCCGTTGACGTAAGGGAACTCGGCCAGCTGCTCGTCCAGGTTGCGCTGCCTGCGATCGCGCGGGGTGTTGAGCACCTGAAAGAGCTGCGTCAGCCACTGGCCCAGGTCCGCGCCATCCTCCCCGGTGCGCTGCTCCAGCAGATCGGTGAAGGCGTTGCGCTCGAAGATGCCGGTGTCGTCGGCAAACAGGCAGAACAGCAGGCGCACCAGCAGCACTTCGAGCGCGTGGCCGTCGTAGCCGGAGGCCTTGAGCGCGTCGTGCAGGCGGCCCATGCGCTCGGCGGCCTGCACGTTGACGGGGTCTTCCTCCTGGTAGCTACGCGCCTGGTAGCCGGCGATGAAGCCGAAGCGGCGCACATGCTTGTGCAGCTCGCCGATGGCGAACTCGACCGGCGGCTCGGCGCTTTCGAGGTCGTAGAGGCGGAAGCGCGCGAAGTCGGACACCAGCAGGTAGCGCGGAAGCTCGGCTTCGGTGAGCCCGGCGAAATAGTCCTGAGCCTGACTGTGGGCGCGGTCGAGATCCTTGCCGCGCGACTTGTGCTCGATCAGCAGCACGCCGCGCCAGAGCAGGTCGATGTAGCCATCGCGGCCGTCGAGCTTCTTGACCTTGCGCTCGAAGGTGGCCACCCGGCGCCGGCTAATGCCGAAGATGTCGAAGAAGCCATCCCAGAAGCTCTTGGCCTCGGCGTCCTCCGACGACTCCTGCGCCCACTCGCGCGAGAAGCGCAGGGCGCGGTCCTTGATCTCGTTCCAACTCAGGGGCATGCGCAGGGTCCGATACGCGTAGGGCTGCGAGGATGCCACAGGGCGGCGGCGGCGATGCCGGGCGCCACGCGGGCTGCCGCCGGCGGATAATGCGCCATGCCCGCCCTCCCCTACTGGCGCCTGTCAGGCGTCTACTTCTTCTACTACGCCGTGGTCGGCGTGTTCACGCCCTACTTCGCGCGCTGGATGGAGGGGCTGGGGCATGGGGCGCTGGCGATCAGCGTGCTGTTCGCGCTGTGGTATGCCACCCGCATCGTGGGGCCGCCGCTGTGGGCCACGCTGTCGCGCGGCAGTGCGCAGCCCAAGCGCTGGCTGCTGCTGGGGCTGTGGCTGGCGGTGCTGGGGTTCCTGGGTTTCTTCGGGGCCGGGCACCTGGGCCTGCTGCTGGTGTCGATGGCGGTGTTCAGCCTGTTCTTCAACGCGGTGCTGCCGCAGCTGGAGGCCTTCACACTGGCCGGGCTGGGCGAGCGCAAGCACAGCTATGGGCGGGTGCGGCTGTGGGGCTCGGTGGGCTTCATCGTGTTGGCGGTGGGCTATGGCTGGCTGCTGCAGCACCGCGAGGGGCCGGACCTGCCCTGGGTGATGGGGGCCTGCATCCTGGCGACGGCGCTGATCGCGCTCAGCCTGCCGGCGCAGCGGCGCATCGAGTCGCCGCTGCCACTGGACCCGGCGGCCGGCGCGTCCTCGCTGGCGGTGCTGATCCGGCGGCCGGGGGTGCTGAGCTTCATCGCGGTGGTGTTCCTGATGCAGGTCAGCTTCGGGCCCTACTACCTGTTCTTCACCCTGCAGTTGGAGCGTCACGGCCACGCCACCGATGTGATCGGGCAGCTGTGGGGGCTGGGCGTGGTGGCCGAGATCCTGCTGTTCATGTACGCGGCCAGCGTGCTCAAGCGGGTGTCGGCGGCGCGGCTGCTGCAGCTGGCGCTGGCGGTGACGGTGCTGCGCTGGGTGGCGATTGCGGTGGCGCCGGGCTCGCTGCCGCTGATGATTGTGGTGCAGCTGGCGCACGCCATCGGCTTCGGCGCCTTCCACGTGGCCTGCATGCAGCGCATCGTGGAGCTGTTCGACGAGGCCGACCGCGCCGGCGGGCAGAGTCTGATGTTCAGCCTGGGCTCGGGCCTGGGCGGGGTGCTGGCGGCCGTGGTGGCTGGCGCGCTGTGGAGCAGCGGCGGCGGGCTGTATGCCTTCATGGTAGGCGCGGGGTTTGCGGCGCTGGGGCTGGTGCCGGCCTTAAGGGGCGCGCGTGCTGGGGGTGTGGGGCGGGTTTAGGCAACGTGTTGGTGGACAGCGCTTGCGTCGCACGCGAGCGGGCCTGCGCAGGCTGCCGAGCACGCGTCAACTTGTGCGCTGCAGCATCCCAACCTACACTGCGCGCCCGCGCTGCGCGTGTCCGCCGCTGCGCCTCGCTGCCCAGATCCTGCTCATGACGCCGCCCTGAAACGCTGCAGGCCCTGCCGGGCTTGATGCCCTGCCCTTCGCCTGCCGCTGCCGCGGCGGTCCCCCATGCGTGTTTGACGGCCGCGCTCGCAGCCGTCCGGAGTTGCCCTTTGAAAACCCTGCCCCGTCTCCGCCAGGAGTGGTTCGGCAACGTGCGCGGCGATCTGCTCGCCGGGCTGGTGGTCGCGCTGGCCCTCATCCCCGAGGCGATTGCCTTCTCGATCATCGCCGGCGTCGACCCCAAGGTGGGGCTGTACGCCTCGTTCTGCATCGCCGTGGTGATCGCGTTCACCGGCGGCCGCCCGGGCATGATCTCGGCCGCCACCGGCGCGATGGCCCTGGTGATGGTCGATCTGGTCAAGGACCACGGCCTGCAGTACCTGCTGGCCGCCACCCTGCTAACCGGCCTGCTGCAGATCGTGGCCGGCTGGGCGAGGCTGGCGCAGCTGATGCGCTTCGTCTCGCGCTCGGTGATCACCGGCTTCGTCAATGCACTGGCGATCCTGATCTTCATGGCCCAGCTGCCGGAGCTGATCGGCGTGCCCTCCACCGTCTACCTGCTGGTGGCGATCGGGCTGGGCATTATCTATCTGCTGCCGTTGCTGACCCGCGCGATCCCCTCGCCGCTGGTCACCATCGTGGTGTTGACCGCGGCCACCCTGATGCTGGGCATCGAGGTGCGCACGGTCGGCGACATGGGCGCATTGCCGGACAGCCTGCCGGTGTTCCTGCTGCCCGACGTGCCGCTCAACCTTGAGACTCTGTGGATCATCCTGCCGGTGTCGCTGACGCTGACCGTGGTCGGCCTGCTGGAGTCGCTGCTGACCGCGCAGATCGTGGACGACCTCACCGACACGCCCAGCGACAAGAACCGCGAGTCCACCGGCCAGGGCGTGGCCAACATCGTCTCCGGCCTGTTCGGCGGCATGGCCGGCTGCGCGATGATCGGGCAGTCGGTGATCAACGTGAAGTCAGGCGGCCGCGGCCGGCTGTCGGCGTTCACCGCCGGCGCGGTGCTGCTGGTGCTGGTGGTGTTCGCCAGCAAGTGGGTGAGCCTGATCCCGATGGCGGCGCTGGTGGCGGTGATGATCATGGTGTCGATCGGCACCTTCAACTGGGGCTCGATCCGCGATATTGGCAGCCACCCCAAGAGCAGCAGCATCGTGATGATCGCCACGGTGCTGGTGACCGTGTTCACGCATGACTTGGCCAAGGGCGTGTTGACCGGCGTGCTGCTGTCGGCGCTGTTCTTTGCGCGAAGGGTCTCGACCGTGCTGCATGTGAGCTCGACCGCGCTGGAAGACGGCAGGGCCCGCGAGTACACGGTGGTGGGCCAGGTGTTCTTTGCCTCGGCCGAGCGCTTTCTGGCGGGCTTCGATTTCAAGGAAGCCCTGGACCGCGTGCGCATCGACGTGAGCCGGGCGCATTTCTGGGATTTGACCGCGGTGGGCGCGCTCGACAAGGTGGTGATCAAGTTCCGCCGCGAAGGCGCGGAGGTCGAGGTGGTCGGCCTCAACGAAGCCAGCGCCACCCTGGTGGAGCGGCTGGGCGTGCACGACAAGCCCGATGCCATCAAAAAGCTGATGAGCCACTGAGCGAGGACCGCATGAGCACGACCGTTCTACCGAATGCCGAAGGCCGCGTGCTGGCCGCCGTGGATGCCTCGCTGTATGGCGCCAGCGTGGCCGACCACGCCGGCTGGGCCGCCGCCCGGCTCGGCGCTGCCATCGAGTTCCTGCACGTGCTGGACCGGCAGGAAGAGCCGCCGCCGTTGACCGACATGAGCGGCAGCCTGGTGCTGGGCGCGCAGGAAACCCTGCTCAAGGACCTGACCGAAGCCGACGCCCAGCGCAGCCGCCTGAACCGCGAGCGCGGACGCGTGCTGCTGCATCACGCCTCCGAGCGCGCGCACGCCGCCGGCGCCACGGTCGCCGAGACACGTCTGCGCCATGACCATCTGCTGGACGCGCTGATCGAGCTGGAGCCCGGCGTGCGCTTGTTCGTGCTGGGCAAACGCGGCGAGCAGGCCAACTTCGCCAAGGGCCATCTGGGCGGGCATCTGGAGCGCGTGGTGCGCGCGGTTCGCCATCCACTACTGGTGGCCTCGCGCGCCTTCAAGCCGATTGCGCGGGTGATGCTGGCCTTCGACGGCAGCCCGACCGTGATGAAGGGCGCGGAGATGCTGGCGGCCAGTCCACTGCTGCGCGGGCTGCCGATCCTGCTGCAGGTCGCCGGCGAGGCCAGCGAGCCGATGCAGCACGCGCTGAAAGAGGCCGCAGCGCGCCTGCGCGTGGCGGGCTTCGAGGTCACCACCGCCATCACCCCAGGCCATCCGGAAACCGTGCTGGCCGAGGCCGTGCGCGAACACACCATCGACTTGCTGGTGATGGGCGCCTACGGCCACTCGCGCATCCGCCAGTTCTTCGTGGGCTCGACCACCACGGCACTGCTGCGGGCCTGCCAGATCCCGGTGCTGCTGCTGCGCTGAGGCGGAACTCGCATCCTCTGCGCGCGTTGGTCGTGTGACCAGTAGCGGCGAGCTCGTTCGCCAGCCGACACCGTGAGCCAAAGCGGCGCGGCTGCTGCAGCCGCAGCTGCAGCTGCCGCTGGCGGTGACAGTGCTGCGCTGGGTGGCGATCGCGGTGGCGCCGGGCTCGCTGCCGCTGATGATCGGGGTGCAGCCGGCGCACGCCATCGGCTTTGGCGCCTTCCACGTGGCCTGCATGCAGCGCATCGTGGAGCTGTTCGACGAGGCCGACTGCGCCGGCGGCCAGAGCCTGATGTTCAGCCTGGGCTCGGGTGTGGGCGGGGTGCTGGCGGCGGTCGTGGCCGGGGTGCTGTGGAGCAGCGGCGGCGGGATGTATGCATTCGTGGCGGGGGCGGGGTTTGCGGCGCTGGGTCTGGTGCCGGCCTTGAGGGGGGGTGCGTGCTGGGGGTGTGGGGCGGCCCTAGTCCAGCCCAGAGGGCTGGGTCGCGAGCAAGCTCGCTCCCGCAAAGAGCGCGAGGCATAAGCCGCGCGATTTGCCGCTGCGGCTCCTCCCACCCCGGCATAGCCAGAATGCGTCCCTCTGCGGGGAGCTCGCTCTTGTCTACTCTGTCTCGCTGCTCGATGACCGCCAGGCTTCCATCGGGTCGAAGAGCCGGGCGCAGAACAGCCGCTGCCGCCCTGGCGGTGGACGATGCGCTCGATGCGGCCGGCGCGGTCGTAGGCGTAGTCGCTGCGGGCGCCGTTGGGATGCAGCAGGTGGTCGAGGCGACCCGCTGGCGTGTAGCCCAGGATGCTGCTGCCGGCCGCGGTGGTGAGCCGGGTGATGCGATTCAGGCGGTCGGGTACGGTGTCGGTGGTGCCGGCCGGATCGCGCAGCTCCAGGCGGTTGCCCACTTCGTGGTGGATCCAGTGGCTGCGGGCCCCGGCCGCACGGTGCGGATGCGGTTGTCGGCCCCGTCGTAGGCATGCGTGGTGACCTGCCCCGCCGGGTCCGTCTCCGCGATCAGGCGCTGGCGGGCGTCGTACTCGAAACTGCGGAGACGGCCAGGGATGGCCGGAGAGAGCCGGCGCGGCGCTTGCTGCGTAGCTCATCGGAGCCGTTGAATGCGGCGGAGTGGAGCGGAGGTTTGCAAGCGTCGTGACGGCGGTGGGAGCACGACAGCCTCCCAGGCTTCCGCATCCCGCAGACTTCAACCGCGCTGCGACGTTACAAACCGCTCAGACGGGGCGGTAGCCGACGGCGCGTATCACGCACCGTCAAGACGTCGATGCGCTCAGCGAGTACCCGGCAGATGATCCGGTAGCGGGACTCGATGAGCTCACGGACCTCATGCCGCTGATAGACCGTCACGACCCGCCCTGAATGGGGATGTTCAGCCAACTGCGCCACCCGGAGCGTCAGGCAATCAACTACCCAAACTGCATTCAACGGGTGCTCTTGCGCGATGTAGGCATGGATCTGCTGCAACCTTGCCTTGGCTCGGTCCGTCCAGACGACCTTCATGCAAGACCGAATGCTCGGCGCACTTCAGCGTTGTCTGTGACGCGCCCTGCTGCGCTGTCGGCCAAACCCGCCTCAATGTCCAGCATGACTTCGATCTGCTCGGCCAGGTCTTCCCAGCCCGCCGTCTCCGGCAGCTCGTCGATCAGCTTGTGCGCTTCTTGCTTGAATGCCGCTGCCATGACGGTGCTCCCGGTGTCGACCCGCTGCATTCTAGCGCTCCCTTTCCGCCGACTTCTGCTTCACGCGTCGACCCCTTCATTGCCGTCTTCCTCCTCGCGCACCCGCCGCTGTTGCAGACAGCGTCCAGCGTGTAGACGGTCTCGGTGACGCTGCCGTCCGCGGCGGTGACGGTGGTGACGGTGAGGCGGTCGTCGTCGTCGTAGGTGTAGGTGGTGAGCTGGGTGCCGCTGGCGTCGATGCGGCGCTCTTCGCGTCGGTTGCCGCGGGCGTCGTGCGCGTACTCGAAG
>JARWLF010000118.1:0-32108 GCA_029853055.1 Scenedesmus sp. KT-U | reverse complement strand
GCCCCCCTGCACCCCCCGAGGATATTTGCACCAGGGCAAAGGCAGGTGCGGGGCGCGGCTTCAGACCGGGACGGCCAGGACCGCGAGGCAGTCCCCCATCTGCACGAGGCCCGGGAAGTGGCGCGCCGCGATCAGGCCGGGGCGCTGCGCTGTCACGGTCTCGGGGGTGCCGCCGGTGCGGTCGGCGGGCCAGATGCGCGCGAGGGGCTGGCCTTCGGCCACGGCTTTGCCCAGATCCGCGAGGGGCTGGACGAGGCCGTCGCGCGGGGCGAAGTGGAAGCAGGCATCATCGGGCATGTCCAGCATCTGCGAAGGTTCGGGGTGATCGACCGCCCCCGCGAGGATGCCGGCATGGCGCAGCACGTTCAGCGCGCCGCGATGGGCGATGCGGCACGAGGCCGCCGTCGCCGTGCCGCCGCCGCCGAGCTCGGTCGTGACGAAGGTCTTGCCCTTGGTCTCGACCGCGGTGTCGAACATGCCGACCGCGTCGATCTCGCGCATCATCATCGAGAAGGGCGCACCGAAGGCCCGCAT
The DNA here is from genome assembly GCA_029853055.1 of Scenedesmus sp. KT-U. Taxonomy (NCBI): domain Eukaryota; kingdom Viridiplantae; phylum Chlorophyta; class Chlorophyceae; order Sphaeropleales; family Scenedesmaceae; genus Scenedesmus; species Scenedesmus sp. KT-U. The sequence goes on along the minus strand of JARWLF010000118.1, from coordinate 31,574 downwards.
CGCCGCCACGCAGGCCGCCTGCTGGTCGGGATCGTCCAGGTAATGCGCCGCCGCATAGGGCAGGAAGTCGAGCGTCTTGCCGCCGGAATGGTAGTCCAGCACGATGTCTGCCATCGGCAGCAGGACGCTGTCGAAGTAATGCGCGATCTTCTGCGTAACCGTGCCGTCGGGGCGGCCCGGAAAGCAGCGGTTCATGTTCACCTGGTCGATCGGGCTGACCCGCGTGCCCGCGCGGAAGGCCGGATAGTTCAGGAAGGGCGCGATGATCACGCGCCCCGAGATTTCATGGGGTTGCAGCTCGGATGCAAGCTGCTGAAGGGCGACGGGGCCTTCATATTCGTCGCCGTGATTGCCGCCGGTCAGAAGCGCGGTCGGGCCGTCGCCCTGGGCGATGACCGTGATCGGGATCATCACGCTGCCCCAGGCGCTGTCATTGCGCGAATGGGGCAGCCGCAGGAAGCCGTGATGCTTGCCGGGACCGTCCAGCGGGATGGTGGGGGTGATCGGGCTCATTGCTTCACCAGCATCCGGCGGGGGATGTTGCAGAACAGCTCGGGCTCGGCCTCGGTGATGACGATGGATTCGGTCGTCTCGTAGCCCCAGCCCTCCATCCAGAGGCCGGTCATGAAGTGGAAGGTCATGCCCGGTTTCAGCTCGGTCCGGTCGCCACGGCGCAGAGACATGGTGCGTTCGCCCCAATCGGGCGGGTAGCTGAGGCCGATCGGATAGCCGGTGCGGTTGTCCTTGACGATGCCGTAGCGGTCGAGGACCGTGAAGAAGGCGTTGGCGATATCCTCGCAGGTATTGCCGGCGCGGGCGGCGGAAAGGCCCGCCTCCATCCCCTCGAGCACGGCCTTTTCGGCGTCGAGCATCTCTTGCGGCGGCGTCCCGAGGAAGATCGTGCGCGACAGCGGCACGTGGTAGCGCTGATAGCAGCCGGCGATCTCGAAGAAGGTGCCTTCGTCCTTCTTCATAGGCTGGTCGTCCCAGGTCAGGTGCGGCGCCGCCGCGTCCGGCCCGGAAGGCAGCAGCGGCACGATGGCCGGATAATCGCCGCCATGCTGGGACCATTCGTCAAAGCGCAGGCCGGCGTCATAGATCTCGGCCACCAGATCGCATTTGCGCATTCCCACCTCGACCCGGTCGGCGATGCGGCGGTGCATCCGCTCGACGATGCGGGCGGCTTTCCGCATGTATTCCAGTTCCTTGGGCGTCTTGACCGCGCGCTGCCAGTTTACCAGGCCCGTCGCGTCCAGGATCTGCGCCTCGGGCAGGCCATGGACCAGACGCTCATGCGCCTTGGCGGAATACCAGTAATTGTCCATCTCGACGCCGATGAAGCCGCGATGCCAGCCCCGGTCGGCCAGCTGCGCCCAGAGATAATCCATCGGATGCCGCTCGACCGATTGCACGTAATGGTCAGGATAGCCGATGATGTGGTCGTCGCTCATCCAGACGGTGCGCAGCGCGCCCTGCGCGTCCTGGCCGCGCCCGAACCAGATCGGCGCCCCGGTCGGGCCGACGATGACGCATTGATGGACATAGAAGGACCAGCCGTCATAGCCGGTCAGCCAGGCCATGTTCGAGGGGTCGCTGACGATCAGAAGATCCAGCCCCAGCTTTTCCATGCTGGCGCGGGTCTTTTTCAGCCGCTGCTCGTATTCCTCGGTCGAGAAGCGGTAGGGGGTCCTTTGCAGTTCGGGCATTCACGTGGCTTTCGAAAACGCGTCAAGCGCATGGGTGGCTATGGCTGTGTCCTGCACGCCGGTGCCCGTCAGATCGCAGATCGTGATCTGATCGGGATGGGTTCGGCCGGGGCGCTGCCCGGCGATGATCTGGCCCAGTTCGGGATGGTCCCGGTCGGGCTGGCCCGCCGCAATCGCCGCGCGCAACTCGCCCATCAGGCGGGTCTGCGACAGCCGGTCCGCGACATAGAGATCGGCGCGGGCGAGGCAGGCGGGGTCAAGTTCGGTCTTGCCGGGCTGGTCGCTGCCCATGGCCGTGACATGCTGGCCGGGGCGCAGCCAGTCCGCCATCAGGATGGGCTGGGTGGCGGGCGTGGTCGTGACGATGATGTCGGAAAAGGCTGCGGCCTCGGCGGGGTCGGCAGTTGCGCGAACCGTCAGGCCGGGGCGGGTCAGGCTGGCGGCCAGCGCCTGCGCGCGAGAGGGGTCGCGCGCCCAGATCATGGCCTCGGCGATTGGCCGGACAAGGGTCAGCGCCTCAAGCTGCAAGCGCGCCTGAAGCCCTGCGCCGAAGATCGCGGCGCGGGTTGCGTCAGGGCGCGCCAGCCAGCGCGCGGCCACGCCTCCGGCGGCGGCGGTGCGCAGGTCGGTCAGGTAGCCGTTGTCCAGAAGGACCGCGCGCACTTGGCCCGTTTCGCTGTCCAAGACCACCATTAGCCCCGAGGTCGAAGGCAAACCGCGGGACGGATTGTCGAAGAAACCGGGCGAGATCTTGACCGCAAATCCCTGAAATCCCGGAATATAGGCGGTCTTGACGTCAACCTCGCCATTCACGTCGGGCAGATGCATCGACAGGATCGGCGGCATGACCACGCCGCCCCGCGCCAGCCGGGCAAAGGCGGATTCGATCAGGTCGACAAGCGGCGCGTTCAGCGTCAGGCGGGCGCGCAGATCGGGTTCAGTGAGGATCAGCGGATTCATGCGGCCCTCAGGATGTCGGCATGGGTGGCGGGGTCGATATTCGCGCCCGAGACGATCAGGACCAGCGGTCCGGGGCCGCGCAGCCGACCCGCCAGAACCGCGCCCGCGCCCACGGCGGCGGCGCCTTCGACCACATGCCCCTCAAGCGCAAGATGGCGGATGCCGGCGGCGATCTCGTTCTCGGTCAGCAGGATCAGGTCGTCCATCAGGTCGCGCACCATCGGGAATGTCAGGCGGTTCCTCAGCCCGATCCCGCCGCCCAGGCTGTCGGCCAGCGTCGGCAACTCGCGCACCTCGACCGGCTGGCCCGCCGCAAGGCTGGCGGCCATCGCGGCGCCGCGTTCCATGCTGATGCCGATGATGCGGATATCGGGCCGCATCGCCTTGGCGGCCGCTGCGACCCCGGCCAGCAGGCCGCCGCCAGACAAGGGCACGGCGATCGCCGCCGCCTCGGGGATCTGCTCGACGATCTCGAGGCCAAGCGTGCCCTGCCCCGCGATGACATCCGGATGATCGAAGGGCGGGATCAGCGCGAAGCCCTCCTCGGCCTCAAGGCGCTGCGCTTCCAGGAAGGCCTCGTCCTGGCTGGCGCCGATGATGCGGGCCTCGGCGCCCAGATCGCGGATGGCGCGGACCTTGTTGTCGGGGACCAGCGAGGACATGCAGATCACCGCCCGCATCCCCCGCGCCCGCGCCGCATGGGCCAGAGCGCGCCCGTGATTGCCGGTCGAGGCCGTGGTGACGCCCGCCGCATCGCCCAGACGCGCGACCGCGTTCGTCGCCCCGCGCAGCTTGAAGGCGCCGGTCGTCTGGCGATGTTCCAGCTTCAGCAGGACCGGCACGCCAGCCGCCTGGGTCAGCCCCTCGGACAGGGCGACGGGGGTGCGGATCACCTGCCCCTCGATCCGCCTTGCGGCGTCGCGGATCGCGTCCAGCCCTACCATGTGCGGGTTCCGAACAGGGCGCCGGGGCCGGTTGCGGGGATGCGCGCCTCGTCCAGCATCGCCCAGAACAGCGCCTGATTGGCGGTCAGGACGGGCTTGCCCAGTCGCGCCTCCAGCTCGTCGATCAGGTTAAGGGCGGGCAAGGCGGTGCAGGACAGGAACAGGGCCTGAGCCTCGGGGTGGTCGCTGGCCTCGGCCATCTCGACGATCTCGGCCGCGCCCAGCATCGCCATGTCGCGGTCATCGGCATGTCCCATCGAGGAACGGCGCAGCACCTCGATCCCCGAGGCCTGGAAATGATCGCCCACCAGATCGGTCGTGGCGGCCAGATAGGGCGTCATCAGCGCGACGCGGCTAACGCCAAGCGCGCGAAAGCCGCGCAGCGCCGCGCCGGCGGGGGTGGTGACGGGCGCGCGCTCGCCGGTCAGGGCGCCGATGGCGTCGCCCAGCACCGCCGAGGCCGAGGTGCAGCCAAACCCGATCCCTTTCAGCCCCACGCCCGGCACCAGCAGATCGACCGCCGCCCGGAGGCGCGGGCCGGTGGCCAGCAGGTTCTCGCGGGTGGTCGGGTTCTCGAAGGCGATGCGCGTCACATGCAGGCGCGTGCCTTGTGGCATCAGGCGCGCGGCGTCGCCCTCGATCGTCAGGTCGGTGGCCAGGGCCACCAGCCCGAAACGGTGCAGATCATCGTCCCACATCGAGATTTCCTTTCAGACGACCATGACGGGACAGGGCGCCAGCCCCGTCACCTTGTGACTGACCGAGCCCAGCAGATAGCCCTCGGTCGCGCCAAGGCCGCGCGAGCCCAGCACGATCAGGTCGCAATCCTTTTCTCGCGCGACGGCGACGATGGTGCGGGCGGGCTGGCCCGCGCGGATGAATGCGCTGACCTCGGCCACGCCCGCATCGCGGACAAGGCTTTTGGCGTAATCGGCCGCGTCGCGGGCATGGCTGCGCATCGCATCGTCCAGATGCCCCGGCTCGGAGGCGCCGCGCACCATCGACAGCGACGCTTCCAGCATCGAATGGTGGCGATAGACGGTCAGCACCACGACCCGCGCGCCGCAGAGCTTCGCCAGCTCGGCCGCCTTGACCAGCGCGCGCTCGGCCCCGGTCGAGCCGTCATAGGGGATGAGGATACGCGAGAACATCGGCCTATCTGAAGGCAAGGTCGCGCAGGAACAGCGCGATCTGGGGGAAGAAGATCAGCAGCACCGACACGGTCAGCAGGATCAGGATGAAGGGGGGCGTGCCCTTGACCACCTCGGCATAGGGGCGCTTGAAGACGGCGATGGCGGTGAAGATGTCGCAGCCGAAGGGCGGCGTGGCGCTGCCGATGGCGACCTGCAGCGTGATGATCGTGCCGACCAGCACCGGGTCCAGCCCGGTGGCCTGCACGACCGGCGCGAAGATCGGCACCAGGATCAGGATCACGACGATCGGATCGACGAACATGCAGGCGATGAAGAAGGCGATCGAGATCGTGAACAGCACCCCGTAAGGCCCCATCCCGTCGATGCCGATGCCGCCCAGCACCGCCTGCGGGATCTGGGCGAAGCTGATGATGTAGCTGAAGGCCGCCCCCGCGCCGACCAGGATGAAGACGACGGCCGTGATCAGCCCGGTCGATTTCGCCGTCGCGTAAAGCTGTTTCAGCGTCATCTCCCGAAAGACGATCATTTCGAGGAACAGCGCATAGAGGACGCAGGCCGCCGCCGCCTCGGTCGGGGAGAAGATGCCGCCATAGATGCCGCCGATGATGATGACCGGAAAGCCCAGGGGCCACAGCGCACGGCGCACGGCGCGGCCACGTTCGCGCCATGTCGCGGGCGGCTCGGTCGGGACGTTGTGGCGGACGGCGTAGATATAGGCGTAGACCGAGAACAGGAACAGGATCAGCAGGCCCGGCCCCAGCCCCGCGATGAATAGTTCCGAAATCGAGGTGCCCGACACGACGCCGTAGATGATCATGCCGATCGAGGGCGGGATCAGGAATGCGATGTCGGAGGCGTTGATGATCAGCGCCAGCGTGAACTTGTCGCTGTAGCCCGCCTTCAGCAGGCGCGGGCGCAGGGGGCCGCCCACCGCCACCACCGTCGCTTGGGTCGAGCCCGAGACCGCGCCGAACATCGTGCAGGCCCCCGCGGTCGAGATCGCAAGCCCGCCCTTGATATGGCCCAGAAAGGCCATGACCAGATCGATCAGCCGTCCCGCAGACTGGCCGCGCGTCATGATGTCGGCGGCCAGGATGAACATCGGCACCGCGATCAGGCTGGCGGGCTGGATGCCCGCGATGACCTGCTGGACCAGCGTCGGCATCTGACCGAGCCCGCCGAAGATCCCGACAAAGCCCACGATCGCGCCGATGATCAGCGGCACCATCATCGGAAAGCCGATCAGCAGCAGGACGACCATGGTTCCCAGAATGGCGATGGTCATGGCCTAGACCTCTTCCTCGCGGTTGTCGTCGTAACCCTCCAGTGTGCCGGTGGACAGCCAGATGGCCGGGTCGATGAGGTTCCTGATCGCGGTCAGCGCGTATTGCAGCCCGGTCAGGAAGAAGCCCAGGGGCACCCAGACCAGGATCCACCAGTTCGGGATGCGCAGGGCGGGCATGACCCTGCCCCGCGCCGCCTGCGTGGCGACATATTGATAGGCATACCATGCCAGCCCCAAGAGCAGCGCCGCCGTGATGGCCGAGATCAGCACCATCGCCAGCTTGCGCGCCCGGAAGGGCAGCATGTCGAAGAAGGCCGACATGCGGATATGGCGCCCGTGCCGCGCGGCATAGGAGATGCCCGCGAAGGTGATCAGGATGATCAGCGCCTGATTGAGTTCCTCGGACCAGTAGAGTGACTGGCCGAACAGATAGCGCCCGACGACATTGGCGCAGGTATTGGCCGCCATCGCCAGCACGCCAAGCGCCAGCAGCACCGATTCCAGCCGCGCGATGCCCTGATCAAGCCAGCCAAGAGGGCCGGGCAACCCGGACCGATAGGCGCTGTCGTCGATATCGTCGGCCCCGACCGAAGGCATCTCGGCCCCCGCCTCGGCGGCGGTGCGGTCGGTCACGGGCGGGCCGGGAGGCGGCGTGGTGTTCGACATGCGGGCGGTTCCGGGGGGTTGCGGGTCCCGACCGGCCCACGCAGGGCCGGCCGGGGATGCGTCACTGGGCTGCGGCCTCAAGGTCGGCCTTCATCTGGTCCAGCACCTCTTGCGCGCGCGGGCCACCGATCTCGAGGAAGGTCGCCTCGACCTGCTCGGCCGTGTCACGGAAGGGGGCGCGCTGTTCCTCGGTCAGGGTGGTGACGGTCATCGAGGGCTTGGCCTCCATGATGCGTTCCAGCGACTCGTCCGTCAGGCCCTGCTGGTATTCGATGATGTGATCGAAGGCCGCCTCGGTCGCGTTGCGGATCAGGGTCTGGTCCTCTTCGGACAGCCCGTCGAAGAAGTCCTTGTTGGCCATCAGCGCGGTGGTGAAGTTGTTGTGGCCAAGCCGCGTGATGTGGTCGGTCACTTCATACATCCGCGTGGATTCGATGAAGAAGGCGGGGTTTTCCTGACCGTCGATGATGCCGGTCTGAAGCCCGCCATAGACCTCGCCCCAGGGCAGCGGCGTGGGCGTCGCGCCGAAGGCCTGATAGCTCGAGACCAGCAGCGGGTTCGTCATCACGCGGACCTTAACGTCGTTCAGGTCGGCGGGGCTGGTCACGGGACGGTCGGTGGTCAGCATCACCTCGCCCTCGGGGTACATGGTCAGAAGCTCAAGCCCCTGATCGGCGTAAAGCTCAGGGAAGATGCGGTTGATCGTCTCGGATTCGCGGAAGAACCGGACCAGCTGATCCTCGTCCTCGGGCAGCAGGTAGGGCACGAAGAAGACCTGCGCCTCGGGGATCAGGGCGCCGGTGAAGCCGGGCGACTGGTTCACGAATTGCAGGATGCCTGCCTGCGTCTGTTCCAGGATGTTGTCGGATTCGCCGAGCGTGCCAAAGGGGAACAGCTGGACCTCGTGGTCCGAATTGGCCTCGATCTCTTCCTTGAACTTCTGGGCAAAGACGCCCTGCACCTCGTCGAGCGCCTCTTCGAAGGCATAGCGCCACGTGTCGGCCATGGCCGTTCCGGCACCGATGATCAGCGCCGCGGCACTGGCGGCGGTCAGGGTCTTGATGGTCATGTCTTCTCCTGTTGGTGGGGGCTTTCGCCGGGTCGCGGCCAGCCCTCGGGTTGCAGGATTCGGGGCTGTGATCGCCCGCTCCGGCTTGGGCAGAGAGTTCTGTGCAAGCCGAATTCAAGTCAATTTATATATTAAACCATGACAATTTTCGGGGGCCGAGTCAAACCGCCCTCGGGATTGTCATGACATGCCCGCCGTTCAGCGGGGCAGGATTGCCGACAGGATGCGCAGCGCCTGTTCAAGTTCGCGCGTGCTGGCGCCGCCGATGGAGAGGCGCAGGGCGGGGCGCGCGGGCAGCGTGGCAAAGCCCGCGCCGGGGGCCAGCGCGATCTGGTGGGACAGGGCGTGGGCCAGCGTCTCGGCCTCGTCAGCATCGGTGGGCAGGGTCAGCCAGCGATGCAGGCCGTGGGGAAAGCCCTGCGCCTGCGCGCCCAGAATCCGCTGCACCATGCGGTTGCGCAGAGCCAGTTCGGCGCGCTGTGCCTCGATCAGCGCATCTGCGGTGCCGCCGGTGATCCAGTCCTGGGCGATCTCGGCCATCAGCGGCGTCGCCATCCAGGACATCGACAGATGCCGGTTCAGCGCGGCCTCGGCCATGTCTTCCGGCATGGCCAGAAAGCCCAGCCGCAGACCCGGCGACAGGCATTTCGACAGGCCGGTGAAATAGAAGCTGCGTTCCGGTGCATGGCTGGCCAAGGCCGCCGGACGGCGTGGCGGCATCGGCCCGGTCGGGTCGCTTTCCAGGATCGCAAGCCCGGCCCGCGTCGCCGCGCGCGCCAGCGCCTCGCGCCGGTCCCGATCCATGATCCGCGCCAGCGGCCCGCCCCCCGAGGGCAGCAGGAACACCGCCTTCATCCGCCCGCCCGAGGCGCGCGCGGCGGCCTCCAGCGCATCAGGGTCCATGCCCGCCCCGTCATCGGGTATGCCGCGCAGCCGCAGATGCAGATGCTTGGCGGCGGGTTTCAGCGTGTGACAGGTCACGGCCTCGGTCGCGATGATGTCGCCGGGCTGGGCCACGGTCATCAGCGCCACGAACATCGCCGGCGTGGTGCCGTTGGTGATCAGGATGCGCTGCGCGGGCACCACCATGCCGCAGCGCGCCAGCCAGGACGCCGCCATGCCGCCGTAAAGCGACATGGTCTGGCGGGGGCGAAAGGACAGGATCGCCGGATCGGGCAGACGACCGGCCACGCGCACCATGCTTTCGGCCCAGGCCGTGCGGATCTGCGGCAGAGCCACCGGCGTCATCATCGACAGGTCGATGGGCGGCCGGTCGGTGGGGGCGCGGAACCACGGCACCTCGATCGTCTCGCGCGGGCCGGATTTCACGAAACTGCCCCGCCCGACCTCGCCCGAGATCAGGTCGGCGCGGATCAGTTCCTCATAGGCGCGGCTGACGGTCTGGACCGACAGGCCCAGCTGCCAGGCCAGGTCGCGATGCGGCGGCAGGCGCTGGCCGGGGCGCAGGCTGCCCGAATCGATGGCCGCCGCAATCCCCTGGGCCAGGCTGCGATAGGCGGGGCGGGTGATGTCATCCTTGCAAAGCGGCCAATGCGACATGCGCCAAGGATCGCGCCAAGCCGGGCGATTGACAAGCCGTGCGCCTGCGGAAAGAACCGGGGGCATGATCCCGCCCCGCGCCCTTCGTCTTGACGACCGCGACATCGCCATTCTGGCGGTGCTCTCGCGCGAGGGGCGCATCGCCAAGACCGAGCTTGCCGCGCGGGTGAACCTATCGCCGACCCCCTGCTGGGACCGGATGCGGCGGCTGGAACAGGCGGGCCTGATCCGCGGCTACCGCGCCCAGATCGACCTGGCCGCGCTTGGGCCGCATGTGCAGGTCTTTGTCACCGTCGAGCTGGACAGCCACCGCGCCGAAAGCTTCCAGATCTTCGAGCGCGTGATCGCCCGCACCGATGCCGTCACCGGCTGCTGGGCCATCGGCGGGGGCTTCGATTACCTGCTGCATGTGGTGGCCCGCGACGTGGCGGCCTTTCAGGACCTGATGGACGGGCTGCTGGAGAGCCGCGCCGGGCTGAGGCGCTATTTCAGCTATATCGTGACCAAGCCCGTGAAGGACCTGCCCCCCGCCACCGCGTTGCTGGGCTAGAGGAATTCTCGGCCCCGGCCCGCCCGGTCAGAGAATTTCTCTGCCGCGCAGGCCAAGTTCAGGGGAATTTCCCCTGCCCCAACCTCCATCATGGCCCCGAAAAGGAGATTTGCCATGCTGGATCACCAGACAAGCCTGACCGAAAGCCTGACCGATCCCGCGCTGCTGCCCGGCGCGGGCGATTTCCCGGCCGAGGGGCGGCTGGCCGTGCGCGACCCCGCCACCGGCGCCGTCGTCGCGCAGGTCCGCATCAGCGATCAGGCCGGTGCCCGCGCCGCCGTCGATGCCGCGCAGGATGCCTTTCCCGGCTGGGCCTCGATGCTGCCCCAGCACCGCGCCGCGATCCTGCATCGCTGGCACGCGCTGATCCTGTCCGCGCGCGAGGATCTGGCCCGGATCATGGTCGCCGAACAGGGCAAGCCCATCAGCGAGGCGCGGGGCGAGATCGACTATGCCGCAAGCTTCGTGCAGTTCTACGCCGAGGAGGCCCTGCGCCCCAATATCGAGGGCGTGACTAGCCACCTGCCCGACGCCGAGATGGAGCTGTGGCGCGAACCCGTGGGCGTCGCGGCGCTTGTGACGCCCTGGAACTTCCCCTCGGCGATGATCACCCGCAAGGCCGCCGCCGCCCTGGGCGCGGGCTGCACCGTGGTCATCCACCCCTCGGCGGAAACGCCGCTTTCGGCGCTGGCGCTGGCGGTGCTGGCGCAGCGGGCGGGCTTTCCGGCGGGCGTCGTGAACACCGTGATCGGGGATGCGGCCGCCATTGTCGGCGAATGGACCTCGGATGCGCGCGTCCGCGCCCTGTCCTTCACCGGCTCGACCGAAGTGGGGCGGCTGCTCTATCGCCAATCGGCCGATACGGTGAAACGTCTGGTGCTGGAACTGGGCGGGCACGCGCCCTTCATCGTCTTTCAGGGCGCCGATCTGGACCGCGCCGTCACCGAGGCGGTCAAGGCCAAGTTCGCCACGACCGGGCAGGATTGCCTCGGCGCCAACCGCTTCTACATCCACCGCCCCATCTATGACGAGTTCTGCGCCCGCTTCACCGCCGCAGTCGAGAGCTTGCGCCTTGCACCGGGGATCGAGGATGCCGATCTGGGTCCGTTGATCCACGACAGGCAGGTCGCCAAGCAGCAGGCCCATGTCGATGACGCGCTGGCCCGCGGCGCGCGCCTGCTGACCGGGGGCGGGGTCGCGTCGGAACTGGGTCCGCTGTTCTACAAGGCCACCGTGCTGGCCGATGTGCCCGACGAGGCCGCGATCATGCGCGAGGAAACCTTTGGCCCCGTCGCCGCCCTGACCCCCTTTGACACCGAGGAGGAGGTGATCGCCCGCGCCAATGCCAGCGAATACGGGCTGATCGCCTATCTGCACAGCCAGGACCCGCGCCGCATCTACCGCCTGAGCCGCGCGCTGCAATACGGCATGGTCGCCGTGAACCGCACCAAGGTGACGGGCGCGCCCATCCCCTTTGGCGGAATGAAGCAATCCGGGCTGGGCCGCGAGGGTGCGCGCCAGGGCCTCGAGGCCTTTACCGAGATCAAATATGTCTGCCGCGACTGGGCATGAAAGGAATGACGATGCTGACCAATGACGAACTGGCCCGGTGGGACCGCGAGAACTTCATGCATCCTTCGACGCATCTGGCGCAATTCGCGCGCGGCGAGGCGCCACAGCGCATCGTCACCGGCGGCGAGGGCTGCCACATTACCGACCGCGACGGCAACCGTCTGCTGGACGGTTTCGCGGGGCTCTACTGCGTGAATGTGGGCTATGGCCGCAAAGAGATCGCGGATGCAATCGCGAAACAGGCGCATGAGCTGGCCTATTACCACGCCTATGCCGGGCACGGGTCCGAGGCCTCGATCACGCTCTCCAAGATGGTCATGGACCGCGCGCCCGAGGGCATGGCGCGGGTCTATTTCGGCCTTGGCGGCTCGGATGCGAACGAGACCAACGTCAAGCTGGTCTGGTATTACAACAACATCCTGAACCGCCCGCAGAAGAAGAAGATCATCAGCCGCTGGCGGGGCTATCACGGATCGGGGCTGGTCACGGGCAGCCTGACGGGGCTGGAACTGTTCCACACGAAATTCGACCTGCCTCTGGCGCAGGTGATCCATACCGAGGCGCCCTATTACTTCCGCCGCCCCGACGCCGCCATGTCCGAGGCCGATTTCACCGCCCATTGCGTCGAACGCCTGGAGGCGCTGATCGAGGCCGAGGGCGCGGACACGATCGCGGCCTTCATCGGCGAGCCTGTGTTGGGGACAGGCGGCATCGTGCCGCCCCCCGCCGGCTATTGGGAGGCGATCCAGAATGTGCTGGCACGCCACGACATCCTGCTGATCGTGGACGAGGTCGTCACCGGCTTCGGACGGCTGGGGACCATGTTCGGCAGCGATCATTATGGCATGAAGCCCGACCTGATCACCTGCGCCAAGGGCCTGACCAGCGCCTATGCGCCGCTGTCCGCGACCATCGTGGGCCAACGGATGTGGAAGGTCTTGGAACAGGGCACCGACGAGAACGGCGTTCTGGGCCATGGCTGGACCTATTCCGCCCATCCCATCGGCGCGGCGGCCGGCATCGCCAACCTGACCCTGATCGACGAACTGGATCTGGTCGGGAATGCGGGCCGCGTGGGCGCCTTTCTGAACCGGCAGATGACGGCGGCGCTTGGCGGTCACGCCCATGTCGGCGAGGTGCGCGGCGAAGGGATGCTCTGCGCGGTGGAACTGGTCGCGGATCGCGAGGCGCGGCGCTTCTTCGATCCGTCCGAGGGCAAGGGCGCCAAGGTGGTGGCCGCGATGCTGAAGCGCGGCGTGATCGCGCGGGCCATGCCGCAGGGCGACATCCTGGGCTTCGCGCCCCCGCTCTGCCTGACCGAGGCCGAGGCGGACCGCATCGTCGACGTCACCACCGAGGCCGTCGCCGAAGTGCTGGGCTGAGGCGCGTCACGCACCTGCCGGGGGGCCACAAGCCCCCCGGCAGCGCGCGTCCGGATCCGCGATCAGGGGCCGAGGTCCTCGGGACGGTCGATATCGCGAAGAAGCGCGGGGGCCAGAACAAGCTGCGATGGCGGCAGGCTCTTCAGTAGCGTGGCCGCACCCCTGTCGCCGGACAGCTCCGCCAGACGCGGCAGCATGGCCTGCGGAAAGCAGGCCGGCGGCAGGATCGCCGTTCCGTCGGTCGAGGCGGTGGGCAGGTCGGCACCGGTCCGGGCGACCAGTTCCGCCAGATGGGCCGGCGTGATGTCGGGCATGTCGCCAAGCGCGATCAGCAGGCGCTCGGGCTGCCCTGCAGCCCCAAGACCCGCGCGCAGACTGGCCGATTGCAAGGGTTGCGTGCCGGGCGGCAGGGTGACGATCCGGAAGCTGTCGAGATGGGGAATGAGCGCGGGGTTGGCGATGACCGCGATCCGCTGCGTAAATGGCGTGCCCTTGAGGGTGCGGGCCGCATGGGCGATCAGCGGCTGGCCGCGATGAGGCGCCAGGAGCTTGTCCTCGGGACCGAAGCGGCGCGAGGCGCCCGCGGCGAGGAGGAGCGCCGTCGTGCCGCCCTCAGGCAAAGCGGATCTGGTCGGCGAAGGGCATCTGCCGCAGGCGCTGGCCGGTCGCGGCGCGGATCGCATTGGCCAGGGCTGCCGCGGCGGGCGGCAGGCCCGGCTCGCCCAAGCCCCGGACGGGGCCGTTTTCCAGCAGGCGCGTGGTCACGCGCGGGCATTGCGGCAGGCGCATCCCGTCGTGATCGTAGAAATTCTGCTGTTCCGGCTTGTGATCGGCATAGGTGATCTGGCAGTTCATCGCATGGCCCAGCCCGAACAGCATCCCGCCCGAAAGCTGCGCCTCGGCATTCACCGGGTCCAGCACGGTGCCGACATCTGCGACGGCCCAGGCCTCGGTGACGCGCAGGCCCTGTGGGGTGTCCTCGACCTCGACCACCTCGGCGCAGGGGACGCCGAAGCTGAGGCAGAAGGCGACGCCCCTGCCCCGGCCCGGTCCCGGCTGGCGGCCGCGCCAGTCGCACAGGCGCCGCGCCTCGTCGATCACCGCGCGCGACGCATCGTCGTTGCAGGCGCGGAGAAGGCCGTCGAACGGGTCGATCCCGGCGGACTCGAACATCTCGTCCATGAAGCTGCCCAGATAGAAGCCCGTGCTGGAGGCGCCCACCGAACGCCAGCTGCTGACCGGGGCCAGATCCGGGGCGCGCTTGCCCGTCACGCGGAAATGCGGGATGGCGAAGGGCTGGTCCCAGGCGCCGGCCACGATGCTGATATCGGGGCCGGGCGGGTTCATCCAGACGCGCCCGAACCACGACGACATGACCGAGGGCGAGGCGATGGTCAGGTCCAGCGCCTCGATCCCGGCCTCGCCCATGCGGCCGCGCGCGCGGGCGATCTGGGCGGGGCGCGGGCGGGTCTGGGCGAAATCCTCCTCGCGCGTCCAGGTCATCTTGACGGGGCGGCCGGGAACGGATTGTGCGACCTCGATGGCCTGAAGGATGAAATCCAGTTCCAGCCTGCGCCCGAAACTGCCGCCCATCATCGGGTTTTCCAGCCGGATCGCGGTCTGGGGCAGACCGGTCAGCCGGGCGGCATGGGTCACGACGAAATCAGGGATCTGCGTGCCCGCCCAGATATGGCAGGCGCTGTCGGTGACAAGCACGGTGGCGTTCAGGGGTTCCATCGGCGCATGGGCCAAGAAGGGAACGCGGTATTCGGCCTCGATCACGCCATCGCCTGGGGCAAGCGCGGCCTCGACATCGCCGTCATTGCGGTTGCGGCTGTCATGGCCGCGTTCCTCGAAGCTGCGCGACAATGCATCCCAGATCGCGGCGCTGTCGGCGGGGCGGTCGGTCGGGCCGGTCAGCTCCAGCACCAGCGCGTCGGCGGCGCGAAAGGCGTGCCAGGTGGTCTGGGCCAGAACGGCCACGCCACCCGAGATCGCGGTGACGGAATGCACGCCCGGAAGGGCGCGCGCCGCGCTGTCGTCGATCAGGCGCGCCTGCCCGCCTTCGGGCGCGGCGCGGACTGTGGCGAACAGCATGTCGGGCAGGCGAAGGTCGATGCCGAATTCCTGCGTCCCTGTGGATTTCGCGACGATATCGCCGCGCTGCATCGGCTTGCCCAGATGCCGCCATTGCGCCGGATCGCGCAGCACGATCGTCGTCACGGGCTCGATCCGGGCGGCTTCGGCGGCAAGATCGGCATAGGGGATGCGCCGCCCGTCGGGCAGCACCACATGGCCGTCCTCGGTCCCAAGGGCCGCGCGGTCCAGCCCCTCGCGCAGGGCGGCGGCCTCTTTCAGGGTCTCGCGGGCGACCGCGCCGGCCTCGCGCAGCTTGCGGAAACCGTCGGGCACGGTCGAGCTGCCGCCGGTCATCTGCAGGCCCAGAAGCCGGGCCGGAATGTCCGAGGCAGCGCGGGCATTGCGCGCCAGCCAGCCCTGATCGGTCGGCAGAAACGGCAGGTTCTCGGCCAGAAGAGCGCGGTTGTAATAGGCGGGGCTGACCGGACCTGCCTCGATCCGGGCCGAGGCCGGGTCGATGTCCAGTTCCTCGGCGATCAGGGCGGCCTGCACCCAACGGCTGCCCTGCCCCTTGTCTGCGCGGGGCGCGATCAGTGTGATACCCTCGGCGTCGATCACGACATAGGGCGTCAGGGCCACGGTTTCCGCGTCATCGGCAAAGGGATCGGGCAAGGGCCGCGTGTAGCGCCAGGCGCCGAAGGCCACGCCGCCCGCCACCGCGACCGAGCCGATCAACAGGCTGCGCCGCGCGATGCCGCCCGCGCGCGCAAGGCCACCCCGGCGGGGCTGGCCGGGGGAAAAACCGCGCGCCATCAGCCCGCGCCCAGCCGCAACGCGGCACTGCGGATCGCGGCGCGGATGCGGGGATAGGTGGCGCAGCGGCAGAGATTGCCGTGCATCGCCGCGTCGATCTCGTCATCCGAGGGATCGGGGTTCTGCGCCAGAAGCGCCGCCGCCGCCATGATCTGCCCCGACTGGCAATAGCCGCATTGCGCGACCTGCTGTTCGATCCAGGCGGCCTGGACGGGATGGGGGGCGGCGGGCGTTCCCAGTCCCTCGATCGTGGTGATCTCGCCCTCCACGTCGCCGATCAGGGTCTGGCAGGCCAGCACGGCCTGCCCGTCCAGATGGACGGTGCAGGCGCCGCAGGCCGCCGCGCCGCAGCCATACTTGGTTCCCGTAAGGCCAAGCACATCCCGCAGCGCCCAGAGAAGCGGCATGTCGGGATCGGCCTCGATCCGGCGGGTCTGTCCGTTGATCCTCAGCTCCATGCGCGAAAGCTAGGGCCTGCCCGCCATTGCCGCAAGAGTGGCGTGAGGTCACCGCGCGCCCCGCCGGCGGGCTTTCGCGCGGCCACGCGAAAGGGCCGCGATCCCTGCGGATGCGGCCCCGATGCGTCCGGACGGCAAGGCCCGGCAGGCAGGCAGATCTTACTTGATCTTGCCTTCCTTGTATTCGACGTGCTGACGGACGACCGGGTCGTATTTGCGGACGGTCATCTTTTCGGTCATGGTGCGGGCGTTCTTCTTGGTGACGTAGAAGTGCCCGGTGCCGGCGGTCGAGTTCAGCCGGATCTTGATGGTGGTCGGCTTCGCCATGTTTATCGCTCCTGCTTCGGGGCAATCGCGCGCCGCAAACCCCGTGAATTCCGTATGGAAGCCGCCTTTTAGCCGCCAAGGCGGCGAAGTCAACCGCGAATCCGGGCTTTTCGTCGGGGGCGGCGCGAAAGCCCGTCGAAACGGGCGGCATCGATGTGCGGAGGGCCTGTAAGCCGGATCCTGTCCACCGCGTTCTGCGGCTGGATGGCCATTCATCTGGTCCGCCCGTTGCCGGACGGATCTAGCTGCCTACCCGGATCTGCTGGGGCAAGGCGGCCCTGCGGGTTTCCCCGCGCGCGATCCCTATTCGGCATTGCTCCCGGTGGGGCTTGCCATGCGGGCGCTGTTGCCAGCCCCCCGGTGGGCTCTTACCCCACCGTTTCACCCTTGCCTGCACGGATGCGGGCGGTCTGTTCTCTGTGGCGCTTTCCCTGGGGTTGCCCCCGCCGGGCATTACCCGGCACCGTTGCCTCGTGGAGTCCGGACTTTCCTCGACAGGACAGGCCTGCCGCGGCCATCCGGCCCTCCGCACGGGGGCGGATATGGCGCAGGCGGCGGGGCGGGTCAAGGGCGGTGCCGTCAGGCCGGACAGGACGCGGCCAGGCGCGCGGCGACCTGCCGGTCGGCGCGGGTCTCGGGGCCCCTGCCCCAGGGCCTGTGCCGAAGCCGGAAGGCGGCAAGCCTCGTCGCGGCCTCGGCGGGCGGATAGCCCAGCCTGTCCAGGCTGGGCGCAAGCGGCGGGTCGGGATCGTCGGGTCGGGGGCGCACGAAGCTGGCCAGCCCCTGAAAGGCCAGCGATTCCCAGTCAAAGCGCGGGCCAGGATCGATCTTGCGGCCCGGCGCAAGGTCGGAATGCGCGATCACGCGATGCGGCGGGATCTGCCAGCGGGTCATGATCGCGGCCAGCAGGGTCTCCAGCGCCCGCATCTGCGTGCAGCCAAAGGGCTGGTCGCCGGGATTGACGATCTCGATCCCGATGCTGCGGGAATTCACGTCGTCGCGCCCCTGCCACGCGCCCCGCCCGGCATGCCAGGCCCGGCGCGTCTCGCAGACAAGCTGTTCGGCCGCGCCATGCTCGTCAATCAGCCAATGGGCGCTGACCTCGGCCGCCGGATCGCAGAGGCGGGCACGCGCCGAGGCGCCATCTGTCATGCCCGTATAGTGCAGCACCACCAGTTCGGGGCGCTGGCCCCTTCGGTCGCCGTGATTCGGGCTTGGGAAGACCTCGCCTGTCAGGGCGCGGTCCCTTGGGATTGCTGCGCCTGCGCCTGAGGCTGGGGCGCATAGAAGGGACGCGCCAGCGGGATCACGGCGGGCGTGTCTGCGCCGGTGGTCAGCGCGGTCTCGCGGGCGACGCGATACTGGCCGTAAGGGCTGGCCGAGGCAGGATAATTCGGGTTCCAGCCCGCATGTTCATTGCACCCGGCCAGGGCCAGGATCGTCACCATCACGAAAACGCGCATCGCTTCTCCTGTCCTTGATCGGGGCAGCCTACCACCAGCATTCGGGCTTGGCCACAAAGCCCGCGGCGCGTTCCAGCACCTGGGCCTGGTTCAGCAGATCGCCCTCTTCGAAAGGCCGACCGAAGAGTTGCAGGCCAAGCGGCAGGCCCTGCGCGTCCTGCCCCACCGGCACCGCGATGCCCGGCAGGCCCGCAAGGTTCAGCGTCACAGTGAAGACGTCGTTGAGATACATCTGCACCGGATCGCCCTTGTCCACCGAGCCGAGCGGGAAGGCCGCCGAAGGCGTGGCGGGCGCCAGGATCGAGTCGATCCCCGACGCGAAGGCCTGGTCGAAATCGCGCTTGATCAGCGCGCGCACCCGGCGGGCGCGGTTGTAATAGGCGTCGTAGAAGCCCGCTGACAGCACATAGGTGCCGATCATGATGCGGCGCTGCACCTCGGGGCCGAAACCCTCGGCGCGGGTCTTCTCGTACATCTCGGTGATGCCGTCGCCCTGACCCAGCTTCGCGCGGTGGCCGTAGCGCACGCCGTCATAGCGGGCGAGGTTCGACGAAGCCTCGGCCGGGGCGATCACGTAATAGGCGGGCAGCGCGTATTTCGTGTGCGGCAGGCTGATATCGACGATCTCGGCGCCCGCGTCGCGCAGCATCTCGGCGCCCTGACGCCACAGGGCGTCGATGGCGTCGGGCATGCCGTCCACGCGATATTCGCGCGGAATGCCGATGCGCTTGCCCCGGATGTCGCCGGACAGCGCGGCCTCGAAATCAGGCACGGGCAGGTCGGCGCAGGTGCTGTCGGCAGGATCGGCCGAGGCCATCGCGCCCAGCATGATGGCCGCGTCGCGCACGGTCCGGGTCATCGGCCCAGCCTGATCCAGGCTGGACGCATAGGCGATCACGCCCCACCGGCTGACGCGGCCATAGGTCGGCTTCAGCCCCACCGTGCCGGTGAAGGCCGCCGGCTGGCGGATCGATCCGCCGGTATCGGTGCCGGTCGCCCCGAGGCACAGATCGGCCGCCACCGCCGCCGCCGATCCGCCCGAGCTGCCGCCCGGCGTCAACTGCGCGCCGTCCGGGCCCCGCCAGGGGTTGACGGCAGGACCGTAGCAGCTGGATTCGTTGGTCGAGCCCATCGCGAACTCGTCCTGGTTCAGCTTGCCCAGCATCACCGCGCCCGCATCCCACAGGTTGCGCGTCACGGTCGATTCGTATTCAGGGGTGAAGCCTTGCAGGATGCGGCTGCCCGCCTGAGACGGCACGCCCTTGACGCAGAAGACGTCCTTGACGCCCACGGGGATGCCGGTCATGGGCGCGGCCTCGCCCGCCCTGATGCGCTGATCGGCGGCGCGGGCCATGTCGCGGGCCATGTCGGGGGTGTGGTGGACAAAGGCGTTCAGGGCGCCCGCGCCCTCGATCGCGGTCAGGCAGGCCTCGGTCAGTTCGACCGAGGTCAGGTCGCCCTTGCGCAGCGCATCGCGCGCCTCGGCGATGGTCAGGCTGTTCGGCTTGGTCATTCCACCACCTTCGGCACCGCAAAGAAGCCCTCGCGCGCATCGGGCGCGTTCGACAGGATCCGGTCGGCCATGCCGCCCGAGGTCACCTGATCCTCGCGCCGCTTCAAGCGCATGGGGGTGACGCCGGTCATCGGCTCGACGCCCTCGACATCGACTTCGTTCAGCTGTTCCATGAAATGCAGGATGCTGCCAAGTTCGCGCGCCAGCGCCGGCAGGGCGGCATCATCGACCGCAATCCGCGCCAGATGCGCGACCTTGCGGGCCTGATCCTCGGTGATCGACATGACGTTTCCTTTCGTTGGCGCGGGTCTACTATTCCGCCGGGCCTGCCGCAAGCGGGGCGATGCCCGAGATTGCGGGCCCGGCAGGGGATGGCTAGGGTGAGACGGCAACCAAGCAGGAGCCCCGGATGGACTGGCTTGCCCCCGTCGATGCCTATTGCGAACGCACCGGACCCGAATACTGGTCCGAGCCGACCAACGCGCTGACGAACCTGGCCTTCATGATCGCGGCGGTCCTGGTCTGGCGGCGCCTTGCCGGGCCGGGCATGACGACCGGGCGCGTGCTGGCGGCCAACCTGTTCATCATCGGCATCGGGTCGTGGCTGTTTCACACCCATGCCAACCGGCTGACGGGGCTAATGGACGTCCTGCCCATCGTGGCCTTCATCCTGATCTACGTCTTTGCCGCCACGCGCGATTATTTCGGCCTGCGGAGCTGGCAGGCAGGGCTGGTGGCGGCGGGCTTCATCCCCTATGCCGCGCTGACGGTGCCGCTGTTCCAGATGGTGCCGGGGCTGGGATCATCGGCGGCCTATGCGCCCGTGCCGCTGCTGATCCTGATCTATGCGGCGCTGCTGCGCGACAGGCTGCCCGACACGGCGCGCGGGCTGGCGATCGGCGCGGGGATCCTGATCCTGTCGCTGACCTTCCGCACGCTGGACGAGCCAAGCTGCGCCGTGCTGCCCTTCGGCACGCATTTCATGTGGCACATCCTGAACGCGGTGATGCTGGGCTGGATGATCGAGGTCTGGCGGCGCTTCGTGCTGACGGGGCGCTGACGGCGCCCTCACCCCGCCGCGCACCTTGCCTCCAGGCGACGTTCGATGGCCCGCCAGATGGCCTCGGCGGCGTTGATGCCGTCGAAGCGCTCAAGCTCCTGGATGCCGGTGGGCGAGGTCACGTTGATCTCGGTCAGCCAGCCGTCGATCACGTCGATGCCGGTGAAGATCAGCCCCTTTTCGCGCAGGACGGGCCCGAGGCGGCCGCAGATCTCGCGCTCGCGCGCGGTCAGGCCGACCTTTTCGGCCCGCCCGCCGACATGCATGTTCGACCGCGCCTCTCCGGCCTGCGGAACGCGGTTGATCGCCCCCACCACCTCGCCATCGACAAGGATGATGCGCTTGTCGCCGCGTGTGACGGCGGGCAGGAACTTCTGCGCGATGACCGGCTCGCGGTTGATGCCCGAGAACATCTCGAGCAGCGAGGACAGGTTCGGATCGTCAGGGCGCAGGTGAAAGACGCCTGCGCCGCCATTGCCGTAAAGCGGCTTCACGACGATGTCGCCATGGCGCTGGCGGAAGGCGCGGATAGCCTCCAGATCGCGGGCGATCAGCGTCGGCGGCGTCAGGTCCGGAAAATCCAGGACCATCAGCTTCTCGGGCGAATTCCTGACCCAGAACGGATCGTTCACGACCAGCGTCGTCGCCGCGATCCTGTCCAGAAGATGGGTCGAGGTGACGTAGGCCATGTCAAAGGGCGGGTCCTGCCGAAGCCAGACGACATCGGCCTCGGCCAGGTCAAGCTGCTGCCACGCGCCGAACTGCACGTGATCGCCCTGCTTCTTCTGCAGGATGACGCTGCGGCCACGGGCAATGATGCGCCCCTCGTCGTAACGCAGCTGATCCACCGTGTACTGAAACAGCCGGTGACCGCGCTCCTGCGCCTCGATGCCGATGCGGAAGGTGCTGTCGGCGGTGATCGAGACATGCTCGACCGGGTCCATCTGCAAGGCGACAAACAGGCTCATCCGACCCCCCTTTTCCAATCTCGGAGGTTCTTGTCGCCCGTCCGCCCGGGCAAGACAAGCCCGCCGCTTCAGTTTTCCCCGAAGGCGTTGACCAGCAATTCGACACGTCCGGTCCGGTCCACAAGCGCGACGTCGAAGCGCATCGAACACAGCCCGTCATGACCTGCACGATCACAATACTCCAAGGCGGCCCGGCAGATCCGTCGCATCTGCACCGGCTGCAGCCGCTCGGCGGCAATGGCATGGGTCGCCGCGCTCTTGACCTCGACGAAGACGATGTCCTCGCCATCGCGAAAGATCAGGTCGATCTCTCCGGAGGGACCGCGCCAGCGGCTGGCAAGAAGGTCCGCGCCCAGCGACAGATAAAGGCGCTGCACCGAATCCTCGGCCATCAGGCCCGACAACGCCGCGACCCGGCCGCGTTCTCGGCGGGTCGCGTGAACAGGGTGACCCTGCATCCGGCCGACGAAATTCTCAACGCCCATCCGTCTCTCCTGTATCGGGACGGTCCGCCCGCCCGCTCTGATCGCGCCCCAGATCCAGCGCGCGCTGATAAAGATCGCGCCGGGGCAGGCGGAATTCCTCGGCGGCCTGCTTCGCCGCGTCCTTGACCGACAGACGCGCCATCAGCTCGCGCAGCCGCTCGTCAAGCTGTTCAGCTCCGGGCGCGGGCCGCACCGCCCGGTCGAGCAGCACGACGATCTCGCCCTTCAGAAGCCCCATGCGCGGATCGGCCGCCAGATCCGCCGCCCGTCCCCGAATGATCTCCTCGAACTTCTTCGTCAGTTCCCGCGCCACCACCGTAATCCGATTCGGGTCAATCTCGCACAAGTCAGACAACAATCGGTTAATGCGCCTGGGACTTTCAAAAAGGATCAGCGTGGCATCGGTCCAGATCCATTGTTCCAGCCAGGCGCGGCGGGCCGCCTCGGTCGGGGGAGGAAAGCCCAGAAACAGGAAGCGGTCGCTCGGCAGGCCCGACAGGCTCAGCGCCGCTAGGGCCGCCGACGGCCCCGGCAGCGCATGGACCCGGTGGCCCGCCTCTGCGGCCTCCAGCGCCAGCCGGTAGCCCGGATCGGCGACCAGCGGCGTGCCGGCATCCGAGGCATAGGCGATGCTGGCACCCTCGGCCAGGGCCGCCATCAGCGCGGGGCGGGCGCGCTCTCCGTTGTGGTCGTGATAGGACAGCACCCTGCGCCCGCGCAGCGGCACGCCGTGGATGTCCATCAGGTGGCGCAACGTGCGCGTATCCTCGGCGGCCAGAAGATCGGCGGAATTCAGCACGTCCAGCGCCCGCAGCGTGATGTCGCGCGCCGTTCCGATCGGGGTCGCGACCAGATAGAGCCCGGGATCGAGCCTCGCGCCCTCGACATGGGCGGCAAGACGGGCGGGCCGGTTCTGGTCCATGCGGTCGGTCGGTTCGGTCATGGCGTTTTCCTTCTTGCGGCGGGCCGATTGCCAAGGCTGGGCCAAGCGCCTAGTTTGCCGCAAAGCCGTTCATGCGCGATCAACAGGGGACTTTCACATGTTTGCATCCGCGACAAGCGGGACCACAAGCGGTCTCCGCAGCCTTTTCATCCGGGGCGCCGCAATCATCTCGGGCCTGTTTCTCGCCGCATGCGAGCCCGTCGGGGGGCTGGGTCAGGCCAGCGGGCCCGAAACCGGGCAGATGATCACCGCCGGAGAGCCGGTGCGCGTCGCGCTGCTGGTTCCGGGCGGCTCGGGCTCGGCCGATCTGGACTGGCTGGCGCGCAGCCTGCGCAATGCGGGCCGGATGGCCGCCGCAGATGCGCAGGGCGCGGCCATCGACCTGCGCGTCTATGACAGCGGCACCAGCCCCGAAACCGCCGTGGCCCAGGCCAATGCCGCCGCCGATGCGGGCGCGCAGATCATCCTGGGACCGCTTTTCGCGGAATCGGCCAATGCGGTCGGGCGGGCCATGCTGCCGCGCAACATCAACGTGCTGTCCTTCTCGAACAACACCCAGGTCGCGGGCGGCAATGTCTTCATCCTGGGCAACAGCTTCGAGAACATCGCAGACCGGCTGGTCTCGCACGGGCTGTCGCAGGGCAAGCGCAACGTCCTGCTGGTGGCCGAGGACGACGTCGCGGGCCAGCTTGGCGCCCGCGCCATCGAGCGGGCCGTTGCCCGCAAGGGCGCGCGGCTGGCCGGACGGGTCGATCACCCGGTCTCGGTCACCGGGATCGACAGCGCGGCGCCGCGCATCGTCAGCGCCGCCCGTTCGGGCCAGGTGGACGCGATCTTCATGACCGCCAACAACCAGGCGGTGCTGCCCTATCTGACCGAAAGCCTGGCGCGCGCCGGCGTCACCTCGCAGGCCACGCAGCTGATGGGCCTGACGCGGTGGGACCAGCCTGCCGACCGTCTGGGCATGCCGCAGCTGGCCGAGGGCTGGTTCGCCATCCCCGATCCCACGCTGATGGCTCAGTTCGAGGCCCGCTATCGCCAATCCCATGGCGAGGCGCCGCATCCGCTGGCCTTCCTGGCCTATGACGGCACGGCGGCGGTCGCCTCGCTGGCGCGGTCGGGGCGGCGCAATGCCCTGACCACGACCGGCCTGACGCAGCGCTCGGGTTTTTCCGGTGTGGGCGGGCTGTTCCGGCTGAACCGCGACGGCACGTCCGAACGCGGCCTTGCAGTCGCCACGATCCGCAACGGGCAGCTTGTCGTGATCGACCCGGCGCCGCGCAACGCGCGCGGGCTGGGCTCGTGATCCACCGCAAGGTCCGCCCCGCATGAGCGCGACCACCCATCCGGCCGCGCCCGATGCGCTGCCCGACCCGCTGGACCTGCGCGCGGCACTGGACGAGGCGCTGGAGGGCCAGACCGAGCCGCGCCAGATCCGCGCCAAGAGCGTCGCGCTGATCGCCGAGTCGCGCGCCCGCGCTCTGGCAGGGATCGAGGCCGATTTCGCCCGCAATCCCCGCGCCGCGCGCGAGATGGTGCGCGCCATCGCCACCGTCACCGACAGCACGGTGATCGCCGTGCATCACGTGGCGACCGTCTGGCTGCACCCGCAAAAGGCGACCTCGGATTCCGAGCGTCTGGCGGTGCTGGCGGTGGGCGGCTACGGTCGGGCCGAGATGGCGCCCGCATCCGATGTGGACCTGCTGTTCCTGACGCCCTGGAAGATCACGGCCTGGGCCGAAAGCGTCGTGGAATCGATGCTTTACATGATGTGGGACCTGAAGCTGAAGATCGGCCATTCGATCCGCAGCATCGACGATTGCCTGCGTCTGGGCGAGGCGGACATGACGATCCGCACCTCGCTGGTGGAAAACCGTCTTGTGACCGGCCACGCGCCGCTGGCGCTGACGCTGCGCGACCGGCTGTGGTCGGAGCTGTTCGAACGCACCATCCCCGAATTCATCGAGGCCAAGCTGGACGAACGCGCCGCGCGCCATGCCCGGCAGGGCGGCCAGCGCTATGTGCTGGAGCCCAACGTCAAGGAGGGCAAGGGGGGCTTGCGCGACCTGCAGACGCTCTACTGGATCGCCAAATACATTCACCGCGTGGACCGGGCGGTCGAGCTGGTCGATCTGGGCGTCTTTACCCGCGACGAGCATCTGGCCTTCTGGCAGGCCGAGGATTTCCTCTGGGCGGTGCGCTGCCATCTGCATCTGATCGCCGGTCGTCCGGTCGATGTGCTGTCCTTCGACATGCAGGTCGAGGTCGCGCGCCGCATGGGCTATGCCGATGGCCCGGCCCGGCGCGCGGTCGAGTTCTTCATGCAGGATTACTTCCGCCACGCCACCCGCGTGGGCGAGCTGACCCGGGTCTTCCTGACCGAGCTGGAGACCCGCCACGTGCGGACCGCGCCGATCCTTGGGCGGCTGTTCCGGCGCAGGCGCAAGATGCGGGCGGGGTTCATCGACCAGCAGGGGCGGCTGTCCTACGAGAACGAGGCGCTTTTCCTTGCCGATCCGCTGAACATCCTGCGCCTGTTCGAAGAGGCCTTGCGCACCGGTATCCTGATCCATCCCGACGCGATGCGGCTGGTGGCGGCGAACCTGCACCTGATCGACGAGAAGGTGCAATCCGACCCCGAGGCCACGCGCATCTTCATGGACCTGCTGCTGAAGCACGGCAATCCCGAACGCGCGCTTCGCCGCATGAATGAACTGGGCGTGCTGGCCGCCTTCATCCCGGAATTCGAGCCAGTCGTGGCGATGATGCAGTTCAACCATTATCACCACTACACGGTGGACGAGCATTCGATCCAGTGCGTCGCGGCGCTGGCCGCGATCGAGAGGGGCGAGCATCCCGCGGACCTGCCGCTGTCCTCCGAGATCATGGAGGCGGGCGGCATCAACCGCCGCGTCCTCTATTTGGCGACGCTGCTACACGATATCGGCAAGGGCCGGCCCGAGGATCACTCGATTTTGGGCGCGCGGATCGCGCGGCGGATCGCGGCTCGGTTCGGCTTTGCCCAGGATGACGTGGACACGGTCGAATGGCTGGTGCGCCATCACCTGCTGATGTCGGATGTGGCGCAGAAGCGCGACATCGCCGATCCGCGCACGCTGCGTGACTTCGCTAAGGCCGTGAAGACACGCAAACGGCTGGACATGCTGCTGGTCCTGACGGTCTGCGACATCCGCGGCGTCGGCCCAGGCACCTGGAACAACTGGAAGGCCGCGCTCTTGCGCAAGCTGCATCAGGAAACGGCCGCCGCGCTGGAAAACGGCCTCGAGGAACTGAACCGCGACCGCCGCCAGGCCGAGGCCAAGCGCAGCCTGCGCCACATGCTGGTCGCCAAGGGCTGGGATGCGCGCGACATCAGGGCCGAGCTTGCACGCCATTACGACAGCTACTGGCCGGGCCTGACCACCCGCACGCAGGCCAGCTTTGCCCAGATGCTGCACCAGATCACCCCGGAGGAGATCCGCATCGAGATGCGCGCCGATCCCGACCGGGACGCGACGCAGGCGGCCTTTGTTCTGGCCGACCATCCGGGGATCTTCTCGCGGCTGGCGGGGGCGCTGACGCTGATGGGCGCGAACGTGGTCGATGCGCGCACCTACACGACGCGCGACGGCTATGCGACAGCGGTGTTCTGGGTGCAGGATGCCGAGGGCCACCCCTTTGCCGAGGATCGCCTGCCCCGCCTGCGTCAGACCATCCTGCGCACCCTTGCGGGGGAAATCGTCGCCCGCGAGGCCTTCGCGACCCGCGACAAGCCGAAGAAGCGCAACCGCGAATTCCGCTTTCCGACGCATATCACCTTCGACAACGAGGGCAGCGACATCTACACGATCATCGAGGTGGATACCCGCGACCGTCCCGGCCTGCTTTACGACCTGACCCGGACGCTTGCCGCGAACCACATCCAGATCGTCAGCGCGGTCATCGCGACCTTCGGCGCGCAGGTGGTGGACAGCTTCTACGTCAAGGACATGTTCGGGCTGAAGCTGCACAGCGCCGCCAAGCGCGACTCGCTGGAAAAGAAGCTGCGCGCGGCGATCGCCGACGGGGCCAAACGGGCAGAGGCTTGATTCATGAGAACCGGACTGGTGCGCGGCTTCCTCGCCGTGGGAAGCTGGACCTTCCTGTCGCGGCTGACGGGCTTTGCCCGCGACATCCTGATGGCGCGCTGGCTGGGCAGCGGCACTGTATCCGACGCCTTCTTCGTCGCGCTGGCTTTGCCCAACATGTTCCGCCGGTTTTTCGCCGAAGGGGCTTTCAACACGGCCTTCGTGCCGATGTTCTCGAAGAAGCTGGGCGACCGGGAGGAGGCGGAGGGCTTCGCGCGTGACGCCTTCAACGGGCTGTTCTTCTGCACGCTGCTGCTGACGGCGATCGGCATGATCGCGATGCCCGGCCTTGTCTGGCTGATGGCGGCAGGGTTTCAGGGCGATGCGCGTTTCGATCTGGCGGTTGAATACGGCCGGATCATGTTCCCCTATATCCTCCTGATCTCGCTTGCGGCGATGATCTCGGGGGTGCTGAACGCCAATGGCCGCTTTACCGCCGCCGCCGCCGCGCCGGTGCTGCTGAACCTGCTGTTTCTGGCCGCGATGGCGCTGGCGCGAGTGATGGGCTGGGATATCGGCCTGACGCTGGCCTGGGCCACACCCCTGACCGGCATCGCGCAGCTTGGCCTGGTCTGGTGGGATGCGCGCCGCAACGGCTGGACCTTCCTGCCCCGCCTGCCCCGCCTGACGCCCGAGATGCGGCGGCTTGTGCGGGTGGCCATGCCTGCCATTCTTGCCGGGGGCGTGGTCCAGATCAACCTGCTGGTGGGCCGTCAGGTCGCCTCGCGCTACGAGGGCGCGATCTCGTGGCTGAACTATTCCGACCGGCTTTACCAATTGCCGCTTGGCATCGTGGGGGCGGCGGTGGCGGTGGTGCTGCTGCCCGAACTGGCGCGGCGGCTCGAAGCCGGGGATGCGGCCGGCGGTCAGGCGGCCTTCAACCGGGCGACCGAGTTCGGCCTGTTCCTGACCCTGCCCGCCGCCTTTGCCATCGCGGTGATCGCCGAACCGATGGTCAGCACGCTGTTCGAGCGCGGAGCCTTTACCGCCTTCGACACGCAGCAGACGGCGGCGGCGCTGCTGGTCTATGCGCTTGGCCTGCCGGCCTTCGTCCTGCAGAAGATCCTGCAACCGCTCTACTTCGCGCGCGAGGATACGCGCACGCCTTTCCGCTATGCGGTCCATTCGATGATCGTGAACGCGATCGTGGCCTTCGGGCTGATGCCGCTGATCGGCTTTCTGGCGGCGGCTCTGGCCACGACGCTGGCGGCCTGGGTCATGGCGGCGCAGCTCTGGTGGGGCAGCCGCAAGATGGGCGAGGCGGTGCGCGTCGATCCGCGCCTGCGCCGCGCCCTGCCCCGGCTTCTGGCCTGTTCGGCGCTGATGGCGCTGGCGCTGTGGTTCCTGCGCGAGGGTCTGGCCGACTGGCCGCGCATCCCCGCGCTGGCGATCATGGTCTTCGGGGGCGCGGCGCTTTACTTCGCGCTGGCCTTCGTGATCGGCGGCTACCGGCCATCCGAGCTGAAAGCCGCCTTGAAGCGCGGTTAACGCTGGCGGATCTGCGCCAGCGCGCGCTTGAGGCCGCCATCGACCAGCAGGAAGGACAGCAGGAAGCCCACGCCAAAGCCCGCGATCTCGGCGATCCAGCCGTGACCCTGCACGCCATAGACCAGGCCGAAGACCAGCTGGAACAGCAACAGCATCCCGATCAGCAGGAAGGCCCGCATCCGGTTCGCATTCTCGGCCGCAAGCCGCGTCCACAGCAGGAAGGTGAAGGCGCCGACCAGCCCGTAAACCGCCGGGTAGCCCCCGATCAGCGGCGTGTTGCGCGCCTCGATCAGCGGCAGGATCGCGGCATGGATCAGCGCGCCGCCGATGGCCGATCCGAAGAACAGCGCCAGCACCGCCGAAGGACGGAAATTCTGCGCGACCATGTTGCCAAGCGCCAGCGTGAAGACCACCACGAACAGCGCGTGCGTCAGCGACGCATGGACGAAGCTGAAGCTGAAGGCTCGGTAAAGCTGGCCAGTATCGACGATGCCAAGCGTCCAGATCCGCTGCGCCAGTTCCGGCGGAAAGGCCGCCATGCGGATCGTCTCCAGCCGCAGGCCCACGCCCTGCGCCCCGCCGATCACGCCCCAGGCCCCAAGGGCGAAGACCGCCTCCAGCGCGACGATGGGCAGGGCCAGAAGCCAGATCACCGGCGGCAGCGGGTTCAGCGGCGATTGCGTCAGCATCGAGGGGTCACGCATGGGGGTTTCCTTGGCGGTTGCGAACGGATCGGCCAACCGCTAAGCCACGGGCCAGGAAATTCCAAGGCAGGCCGCTCATGTCCGACCCGATCAACGCATCCTTCCGCCCGCGCATCTTTTCGGGCATCCAGCCCTCGGGCGGGCTGACGCTTGGCAATTACCTCGGCGCGCTGAAGCGCTTCGCGGCCCTGCAGGGCGGCGAGGCCGAGACGATCTATTGCATCGTCGACCTGCACGCGATCACCGTCTGGCAGGACCCGGACGCCCTGCGCGCCCGCATCCGCGAGGCCGCGGCGGCCTTCATGGCGGCCGGCGTGGACCCGGCACAATCGGTCCTGTTCAACCAGTCCCAGGTCAGCGCCCATGCCGAGATGGCCTGGCTGTTCAACACCGTCGCCCGCGTCGGCTGGATGTACCGGATGACGCAGTTCAAGGACAAGGCGGGCAAGAATTCCGAGAATGCGAGCCTCGGGCTTCTGGCCTATCCGGCGCTGATGGCGGCCGACATCCTGACCTATCAGGCGACCGCCGTTCCGGTGGGCGACGACCAGAAGCAGCATCTGGAACTGACCCGCGACATCGCGGCCAAGTTCAACCACGATTACAAGGTGAACCACTTCCCGATCACCGAACCGCTGATCGAGGGCGTGGCCACACGCGTCATGTCGCTGCGCGACGGGTCGAAGAAGATGTCCAAGTCCGATCCGTCGGATGCCAGCCGCATCAACCTGACCGATGATGCCGACACGATCGCGCAGAAGATCCGCAAGGCGCGCACCGATGCCGATCCGCTGCCCGGCCAGATGGACGGTCTGAAGGACCGCCCCGAGGCGCGCAACCTGGTCAACATCTATGCCGCCCTTGCCGACGAGACGCCCGATCAGGTCCTGGCACGGTTCGAGGGTCAGGGCTTCGGCGCCTTCAAGCCAGCCTTGGCCGAGGTCGCGGTCGAGGCTTTGTCGCCGATCACCCGGCGCATGACCGAATACATGGCCGATCCCGCCCAGATCGACCGCATCCTGACCCAAGGCGCAGATCGGGCCGAGGCGATCGCCCGTCCGATCCTTGACCGGACCAAGGACATCATGGGCCTGCTCCGCACCCGCGCCTGATCGCGGCGCGCTCTGGCGGAGATCCAATGCCGGGGCCGGCGCGCCCCGGCATTCGCCTGTCGGCAGCGGGGAGAGGCAACCGCCTGGCCCTGACGCCTGATTCTGGTTAACGCACGGCCTGATCGGGGGCGGCGCCACGAAGCGGCAGTCGAAAACGGCAGCGACGCGGTCGGCGTTAGATCACTTGCACGGCATTTTACCGACTTTCCCGGTTTCGCGCCCGCACACGGGCATGAAACGCAGCCAAATGGCGACGGGATATCGAACTTTGTCCCGCATTGTCAGGGCTCTAGAGAAAGAACCCATCCAGTCGGCCAGCTGCCTATCCCTTTTAGCAGTTTAACGACCCATTCGTTGACGGAAAGGCATCCGGGCGGCCATCTCGACCCAGGGCGGTTTAATTCTTACTCCGGTGTAAATGGGAGCCTGCCATGAGCAACAACGACATCGCCGTTTCTGACAGCAGCACGATCGCGCAGGGCGTGACCGTGCGCAACGGGACAGCGGCGGATGGCACGCCCCTTCGTCATGGTACCGTGACGATCACGCGAACCGGCACCAGCGCCGGCACCCGCACGTTCAGCGGCAGCAACCGCTTCGTGGGCATTGATCTGGGCGCCGCGAACGACACGCTGATCGCGTCGAACATGATCTGGCGGGTTGCCGGAGACCCGCCAATTGCGTTTGACGATATCCAGATGGAGGGCGGCAACGATTCGGTCAGCCTGTTCCGCAGCGCCTTCACCGACATCGACATGGGCGCCGGAAACGACACACTGATCCTGGAACTGTCTGCCGGGCGCAGCGTGACCATGGGCTCCGGCAATGACCTCGTGCGTCTGGGCGGCAATCCAACGGCAACGCTCAGCGATGCGGAACTGGCGCAGAAAGCTGGGGATCGGGCCCCGATGATCATCGATGGTGGCACTGGCAGGGACACGCTGAACCTGCAGGGCAACTGGACCGTCACTCTGACGTCGAACGTCACCATCGACATGAACAATAACGGGACCTTCGAACCCGGCATCGATCGTGTCACGAACGTGTTCAACAACACAAATGCCAATCGCATCATCGGCCTGCCGACCGTCTTGAACGGCACCGTCAGCTTCGGCACGATCACCCTGCAGAACGGCACCACGGTGCCCTCGCGCGTGACGTTCCAGAACTTCGAGGCGATCAACGC
>JARWLF010000117.1:0-32496 GCA_029853055.1 Scenedesmus sp. KT-U | reverse complement strand
AGGGCGTCGCTGGGCGTTCGTGGCAAAGCGCGGTACGTGAATCCAATGAAGTCCGATGGAGCGGTGACCGCAGGATTCGCGTAGCGCGCTGCCGCCACGGGCGGCCAGCGTCGGCCGCAGCAGGCGGATGGTTTTTTCACACGCTCTGAGGCAGGGCGGAGCTTGGCCCCTTACTGGATGCGGCGCACGCGGACGCGCTTGTTGTAGCCCTCGACGCGCAGGAACCAGGCACCGAACACGCCCTTGGTGATGGTGACCTGCGGGGATTCGAGGTTGGCGCCGGCCAGCACGCCGGACTCGGCCTGCTCCCAGACCTGGCCGTTCTCCAGCGGGAACTGGGTGTTGCCGCTCCAGCCGCGGAAGCTGCCGCGAATGCGGCTTTCGACGCGATCACCGCCCACCGACAGGCCGGTGAGGTCCTCCCCGGGCGCAGCGGGCGCCGGCGCGGCGGCTGCGGGTTGCGACAGCCCCCGCTGGGCGAGCCAGTCATTCAGGTACTGCAATTCCTCGGCGCTGAGTTTGTCCAGGCCGGCGGCCTTGAACTCGCGCTCGCTCATGCGTTCCTCCAGGCTGGAGAAACCCTGGGCGGACACCGCCGCGGCGAAGGCCAGCAGGAGCAGGGCGAGCGGAAGGCGATGGAGGCGTGGACGCATGGGCATGGGTTCGCAGGGGATCAAGCGACCGAGTCTATGCAGTCCGGCCCGGGCCCGCCAGACCCGCGCCGCACGCGACCGCCTGCGTTCAGCCGCGGGCCAGACGCCGCTGCGCGCCGCCGGGCTTTCCCGGCGGCGCGCAGGTCCTCGGGTTCAGAAGCCGAAGCCGAGGCTCAGGAACACGCGCGAATCCGCATTGCGCCCGAAGTAGCGGTTGCCATTGCCGTTGGTGTCGGTCCAGGCCAGTGCCAGGCTGACCGGGCCGACATCGCGCGACAGGGTCAGGCCGTAGTCGGCGTAGCCTACGCGTCCATCGTCGAGCACACCCGAAGCGAAACGCGAGTAGCCGACGTTGGGGGTCAGCGTGAACTCGGCCGGCAGTGCGAGGTCGAGCGCGGCGCCGAAGTACCAGCCGTCCTCGCCGCTGTTGTAGACATCGTTGCTGTAGGCGACCGTGGTGGTAAGGCGCTCGTTGAAGGTCAGGCTGCCAACCAGCTCGAGGTAGTTGTAGTCGTTGGCGCCCGGATAGCGGTACTGCAGCAGCTGGATGTCGGCCGCCACTCCGCTGCCGATCTCGAAGCCGTAGCCCACGTAGATGTCCCACTCGAAATCCGCCGGGTCGCCCGGGCCGAAATCCACGTTGGAGACCCAGGTGCCCACGTAGAAGCCGGAGTCGAAGGCGTAGTCGAGGCCGAACTGCAGCGCCGGATCCTCGTCGGTCTGGGATACACCGCGGAAAACGTAGTCGCTGACCACGGTGAGTTCGCCGGAAAGCTCACCGGCGCTGGCAGTGCTGGCGAGCAGGGCGGACAGGGCGAGGGCGCCAATGCCCCCGCGGAAGGAAAGTGCAAGTCGATTCTGCATGCTGGCCTCTCTGCGCCTTGGCGGCGCTTTGGTCTGTGGATATCGGGGGGGCTGGCCGGGTTATCGCACTGCAGCATGGAATGTTCAAGCAGACGGTCAGAGCCCGCGCCGGAGCGTCGCAAGCCGCTGCGCGGACCGCATGCGGCGCTGCTTGCGCTGCTGGCGCTGGGTTAGGCTGTGCCCGCCATGGATCTCGACGCTCTCAAGCGCAACACCCTGCCGCTGCTGGACCGCAGGCGCCTGCGCGCCTTCGGACTGTTCCTGTGGCGGCGTTTCGTGGAGGACCGCTGTTTCGAAACCGCCAGCGCACTGGCCTACGCCACCGTGTTCGCGATGGTGCCGTTCGCGGCCGCCGTGTTCGGGGTGATCAGCACCTTTCCGGTCTTCGAGGCCTGGAGCGAGCAGCTCACCGCCTTCCTGTTCAGCAATTTCGTGCCCGAGGCGGCGCGCGCGGTCGAAACCTATGTCCGCGATTCGGCGGTCAGCGCCTCGCGCATGACGCTGGCGGGTGTCCTCGGTCTTCTCGTGGTGGCCCTGCTGCTGATGAAGGGCATCGAGGACACCTTCAACCGGATCTGGCGGGTGCCGAGCGGGCGCGGGCCGATGGCGCGCTTCCTGATGTACTGGGCGGCGCTCACCCTGGGCCCGATCCTGGTGGTGGTAAGCCTTGCGGTGTCGTCCTATCTGTTCTCGCTGCCGCTGCTGGCAGAGGGGGCCGCCGCCGCGGGGCCGCTGCTGCGCGCCACGCCCTTCCTGCTGGGCCTGCTCGGGTTCGCCTGCGCCTTCGTGATCGTGCCCAACCGCCGAGTGCGGCTGCGCGATGCGTTTGCCGGGGCTTTGCTGGCGGCGCTGTTGTTCGAATTGGCCAAGTCCGGCCTGAGCTTCTACTTGCGGCAGGTACCTACCTACGAGCAGATCTACGGCGCGCTGGCGGTCATCCCGATCTTCCTGCTCTGGGTCTACCTGAGCTGGATCGCGATCCTGCTGGGGGCGTCGCTGGCGGCGTCGCTCAGTGCTTTCCGTTACCTGCCCAGCGAGCGTCGTCTCCCGGCGGGGCTCGAAATGCTTGGCCTGCTGCGCCTGCTGGGGCGATTCGCCGAGGCCCAACAGGGGGGCGAGGAACTCGATACCGAGGCCTTGCGCCAGCGCGAGCCCAGCCTGAGCGACGACGCGCTGATGCGCATGATCGATCTGCTGCAGGCGCAGAGCGTGCTGCGGCGGAGCGAGCAGGGTGGCTGGCTGCTGGTGCGCGACCTCGACCGCATGCATTTGCGCGAGCTCTACAGCGGTGCGCGGCTGCGCGTGCCGCTGGAACCGCTGCCTTCGGAGCTGCTTTCCGATCCGCTCGGGCGCAGGATCGCGCCGCGCCTGCAGGCGCTGGCGGACGGGCTGGGCGATCCGCTCGACACACCGCTCTCGCACTGGCTGCGCGAATCTGTCGCCACCCCAACGGAATACCCGCAGGATCCCGCACGATGAGAATGCTGCCGAGCCCATGGTTTGCTGCTCTGGCCCTGCTGGCGCTCGCCCAGGCGGGCCTCCCCGCGCGCGCCGCCGCCGACGCTGCGCCCATCGAGCTGCTTGTTCGTACCCTGGACCACGGCGACTGGTCGGTGGAAGCGCATCGCGGGCACTGGGTGGTGGTCAATTATTGGGCCACCTGGTGCGCACCCTGCCGCAAGGAGATGCCCGAGCTCGACGCCCTGCACCGCGAGAATCCGCAGGTGGAGGTGCTGGGCCTGGCCTTCGAAGAGATCGACGAGGCCGACATGCGCGCCTTCCTCGAAGAGCGCCCGGTGGCCTATCCGATCTCGCTGGTCGATGTGTTCGAGCCACCGGCCGCCTTCGAGGTGCCGCGCGGCATGCCGATGACCTACCTGCTGGATCCCGAGGGCCGCATCGCCCACCGCTGGCTGGGGCCGGTGACGCGCGAGGACATCGAGGCGCGGATTGTTGAGAGCCGGGATTAGGGATTGGGGATTGGGGATTGGGGATTGGGGATTGGGGATTGGGGATTGGGGATTGGGGATTGGGGATTGGACTCGCGCGCCGCGCAGCACATCCCAGGCCGCCACTCCGCTGTTCCCCGCAGCCCCGACACCGCGGGCTTCGAATCCCCAATCCCCAATCCCCAATCCCGGCTTCTACCTCCCCAACGCCCGGATCGCCTCGTCGAGGCCGCGAAGGCTCATCGGGAACATGCGGTCTTCAAGCAGCTGGCGGATCAGGCTGACCGAGGTGGTGTAGTCCCAGGCCGGGCGGGGCAGGGGGTTGATCCAGGCGCTGCGGCGGAAGTGGCCCAGCAGACGCTGCAGCCAGACCGCGCCGGGCTCGGCGTTGTCGTGTTCCACGCTGCCGTGGACGTGGGTGAGCTCGTAGGGCGCCATCGCGGCGTCGCCCACGATCACCAGCCGCCAGTCCGGCGGCAGGCGGTGGATCAGGTCCAGTGTCGATGTGCGCTCGCTGCCGCGCCGGGCGTTGCTGCGCCACACCGACTCGTAGACACAGTTGTGGAAGTAGTAGTGCTCGATGTGCTTGAACTCGCTGCGGGCGGCCGAGAAGAGTTCTTCGCAGACGCGCACGTGGTCGTCCATCGAGCCGCCGATGTCGAGCAGCAGCAGCACCTTGACCGCGTTGTGGCGCTCCGGCCGCAGCTGGATGTCGAGCAGGCCGGCGTTGCGCGCGGTGCCGGCCAGCGTGCCGTCCAGATCCAGCTCCGTGGCCGCGCCCTCGCGGGCGAAACGGCGCAGGCGGCGCAGCGCCAGCTTGATGCTGCGGGTGTTGAGTTCGACGCTGTCGTCGAGGTCGCGGAAATTGCGCTGCTCCCACACCTTGACCGCGCGACGGTGGCCCGCTGACTGCGGGCCCAGGCGGATGCCCTCGGGGTGATAGCCGTGCGCGCCAAAGGGGCTGGTGCCGCCGGTGCCGATCCAGCGGTTGCCGCCGCTGTGCCGGTCCTTCTGCTCGGCGAGGCGCTCGCGGAAGGCCTCCAGCAGCTTGTCGAGGCCGCCCAGCGATTCGATCAGCGCTTTCTCCTCGTCGCTCAGCTGCCGCTGCAGGGCGCGCTGCAGCCATTCCGGCGGCACCTCCGCCCGCAACCCCTCGCCGATCACCTCCTGTGCCGCCAGCCACTGGCCGAAGGCGCGGTCGAAGCGGTCGAAGTGGCGCTCGTCCTTGACCAGCACGGCACGCGCCAGCGCATGCAGTTCCTCCAGGTCGGCAAAGGCCAGGCCCTGCTCCAACGCGGCGTGCAGGTCCAGCAGTTCGCGCAGGCTGACCGGCACGCCGCCGGCGCGCAGACGATCGAACAGGCCGATGAACATAGGGGCTCAGCGCTAGCTGCGTCGGGTCATGAAGGCCAGCCGCTCCAGCAGCTGGACGTCCTGTTCGTTCTTGACCAGGGCGCCGGCCAAGGGCGGAATCGCGCGCCGCGGATCGCGCTCGCGCAGCACGGCTTCGGGCACCTCGTCCGCCAGCAGCAGCTTGATCCAATCGATCAGCTCTGACGTTGAAGGGCGCTTCTTCATGCCCGGGATCTCGCGCAACTGGAAAAACACTTCCAGCGCTTCGCGCACCAGGCTTCCCGAGATGCCGGGGAAGTGCACGTCGACGATGCGCTTGAGCGTGTCGCGGTCCGGGAAGCTGATGTAGTGGAAGAAGCAGCGGCGCAGGAAAGCGTCGGGCAGCTCCTTCTCGTTGTTGGAGGTAATCAGGATGATCGGCCGCTGGGTGGCGCGCACGGTCTCACCGGTCTCGTGCACGAAGAACTCCATGCGGTCGAGCTCCTGCAGCAGGTCGTTCGGGAACTCGATGTCCGCCTTGTCGATCTCGTCGATCAGCAGCACGCAGCGGCGCGCGTGGGTGAAGGCTTCCCAGAGCTTGCCGGGGCGTATGTAGTTGCGCACGTCCTCGACGCCGGCCACGCCCAGCTGCGAGTCACGCAGGCGGCTTACCGCGTCGTACTCGTACAGGCCGTGGATGGCGCGGGTGGTGGACTTCACGTGCCAGCTGATCAGAGGCGCGTCGAGGCTTGCGGCCAACTCTTCCGCCAGCAGGGTCTTGCCGGTGCCAGGTTCGCCCTTGATCAGCAGGGGGCGCTGCAGGGTGATGGCGGCGTTGACCGCCTGGCGGAGCTCGGGTGTTGCGATGTAGCGATCGGTGCCTTGGAAGCGCATGGTGAGGCCTGGACGGGAAGGGGATGGCGGAGCGGCGATTGACGCACCCGCGGGTGGGCATTATCATCCCGCGGCTTGAAGGCGGCCGCTGCCTCGTGTGGTGTCCGCCCGCTGCTGAAGACCCGGGGTATAGCACAGCTTGGTAGTGCGTCTGCTTTGGGAGCAGAAGGTCGGGGGTTCGAATCCCTCTACCCCGACCACCTGGCCGGCACCGGCGGGGCCCGCGGGCTCGCCGAGGGGTGCAGGGTCGCGAACACGCGCCTGTAGCTCAATCGGATAGAGCACCGGCCTTCTAAGCCGGTGGTTGCAGGTTCGATTCCTGCCAGGCGCGCCAGCAGCGGCAAAGATTCAATGGTGGATGTAGCTCAGTTGGTTAGAGCACTGGATTGTGATTCCAGATGTCGCGGGTTCGAGTCCCGTCTTCCACCCCAGCTCCAGGATGCGGCACAATGCGCGTCCGCCGCGGCAGCCCCCAAGGCTGTCCGGTCGCAAGTTCAAGGTCGGGCCGTTAGCTCAATTGGTAGAGCAGCGGACTCTTAATCCGTAGGTTCTAGGTTCGAGTCCTAGACGGCCCACCACCTCTCCCCCGCGCCCTGGCGTGCGCCCAACCCCATCCGGAATCGAGCGAAAGTGGCGGAACTGGTAGACGCGCTGGATTTAGGTTCCAGTGGGGTACCCCGTGAGAGTTCGAGTCTCTCCTTTCGCACCATCCTCCGGTTCGGTCAGGGCTTCCTGGCGGGCCGGGGGTCCGTTCCGGCTTTATCCGCTTCCACCTGAAGCCTCGCGCCTGCGCTCCGCCCCGGGGTGCGCGCAGGCCCAGGGGCGGCAAGCACATTCCAGGAGTTCCCATGCAAGTCTCGGTTGAAAACGTCGGCAAGCTCGAGCGCAAGCTCACCGTCCGCCTCCCTGCAGAGGGCCTGCAGTCGCAGGTGGCGACGCGCCTGCGCGAACTGGGACGCACCGTGCGCCTGGCCGGCTTCCGCCCGGGCAAGGTGCCGGCCAAGGTGATCGAGCAGCGCTTTGGTGCGCAGGTGCGCTCCGAGGCGCTGGGCGAAGTGATCCGCCAGGGCTTCAGTGCGGCCGTGCAGCAGGAGAACCTGCGCCCGGCCGTGGCACCGTCGATCGAGGCCACCGACACCGGCGAGAGCGGCGAGGTTGCGTTCACCGCCACCTTCGAGGTGATGCCGGAGATCGGCGCCATCGATGTCTCCAGCCTCAAGATCGTGCGCCCGGTCTCTGCCGTCGAGGACGCCGACGTCGAGCGCATGATCGAGACCCTGCGCCTGCAGCGCCGCACCTGGAACCCGGTCGAGCGCGCGGCCCAGGCGGGCGACATGGTGATGTTCGAGTCGCACGGCAGTGCAGGCGAACTGCGCATCCCGGCCGAGGGCGTCGAGCGCTCCGGCACGATCATCGGCTCCGGCGCCCTGCTCCCGGCGATCGAGGAGAAGCTGGTCGGCCTGGCCGCCGGCGCGGAGTCCGACTTCGAGGTCGAGTTCCCGGCTGACTACCGCGTCGAGGCGCTGGCTGGCAAGACGGTTCAGATGCATGTGCGCATCGTGCGCGTGTCCGAGCCGCAGCTGCCCGAGCTGGATGCCGCCTTCGTGCAGAGTTTCGGCGTTGCCGCTGGCGATCTCGACACCTTCAAGAAGGAAGTCCGTGCCAATCTCGACCGCGAGCTCAAGGGTGCGCTGATGGCGCGCCTGAAGACCGAAGTCGTGGAGAAGCTGCTGGCGGCCCACGCCGACCTCGAGCTGCCTTCGCGGATGGTCGACAACGAGGCCCAGGCGCTTGCGCGGCAGGCCGAGCAGGAAGCCGAGCAGCGCGGCCAGAAGGGCGCAAAGGCGGACCCGGCCCTGTTCGCCGAGGCAGCTCGTCGTCGCGTCGCCGCAGCCGTGCTGCTGGGGGAACTGGCCCGCCAGAACGACATCCGCCTCGACAACGGCCGCCTGCTTGAAACCCTCAACCTGATCGCTTCCACCTACGAGGAGCCGCAGGAGGTCATCGAGCTGTACCGGCGCGAGCCGCAGCTGATGCAGGGCCTGCAGAGCCGGGTGATCGAGGACCAGGTGATCGATTGGATCGCCGAGCACTCCGACCTGAGCGAGCAGACCCTTGCCTTCCAGGACGTGATGCGGCCGATGGCCGGCGGCTGATCCCGAGGCCCTCTGCGAACGCGGCCGCCGGCAATCCCGGCGGCCGCGTCGTTTCCGGCCCCAGGCCGCGCATGCGTCGGCAACACGCCCGCAACTGCTACTCTTCGAGGCTTCCGGCTGGCTTGTGGCGGCATCGCGCCGCCTCCACCTGAAGCCGGACGCGCACACCATGCAAGGACTCACAGCCCGATGAGCATCACCAACCTGAACCTCGTGCC
Source organism: Scenedesmus sp. KT-U (assembly GCA_029853055.1). Classification (NCBI taxonomy): domain Eukaryota; kingdom Viridiplantae; phylum Chlorophyta; class Chlorophyceae; order Sphaeropleales; family Scenedesmaceae; genus Scenedesmus; species Scenedesmus sp. KT-U. The sequence goes on along the minus strand of JARWLF010000117.1, from coordinate 24,430 downwards.
GATGGTGGTCGAGCAGACCAGCCGCGGCGAGCGCGCCTACGACATCTACAGCCGCCTGCTGAAGGAGCGCGTGATCTTCCTGGTCGGCCCGATCGACGACCATATGGCCAACGTGGTCGTCGCCCAGCTGTTGTTCCTGGAGTCGGAGAACCCGGAAAAGGACATCCACCTGTACATCAACAGCCCGGGTGGCGTGGTCACCGCCGGCATGGCGATTTACGACACCATGCAATACATCAAGCCCGACGTCAGCACCATGTGCATCGGCCAGGCCGCGAGCATGGGCGCGCTGCTGCTGGCCGCGGGCCAGGCGGGCAAGCGCTACGCGCTGCCGCATTCACGGGTGATGATCCACCAGCCGCTGGGCGGCTACCAGGGCCAGGCCAGCGACATCGAGATCCACACCCGGGAAATCCTGACCATCCGCGATCGCCTGAACACCATCCTGGCCCACCACACCGGGCAGTCGGTCGAGCAGGTCGCCCGCGACACCGACCGCGACAACTTCCTGTCCGCGCCGCAGGCCCGGGATTACGGGCTGATCGACGCCGTGCTGGAGCGTCGCCCTGAGGATTCCGTAAAGCCGGGCTGAGGCCTTCGCTGGGCCGGCGAAGCGTGAAGACGGGCCGGCAGCGCCCCGGAAACCCTGTGCTATCCTCGGGCCTGAGGCCGGGTGGCGCAGGGTTTGCTTTTGCTCGCGCTGTAAGGCACTGAAGAACAAGCAGTTTGGCCGGCGTATCGATGGGCGCTTGGCTGCCCCGGAGCGGCAAGGGCCGGCCCGGATCTGTTTCCCCAAGGACCATCGGGACGAATGACGAATGAGCGACGAGCGACAGGGCAGGTCAGGTGAAGGCGGCAAGATTCTCTATTGCTCCTTCTGCGGCAAGAGCCAGCACGAGGTGCGCAAGCTGATCGCGGGCCCCAGCGTGTTCATCTGCGATGAATGCGTCGAGTTGTGCAACGACATCATCCGCGAGGAGCTGGAAGAGAAGAGCGCCTCCACGCGCAGCCACCTGCCCAAGCCGCGCGAGATCCTTGAGGCCCTTGACCAGTACGTCATCGGCCAGGCGCGCGCCAAGCGCACGCTGGCGGTGGCGGTGTACAACCACTACAAGCGCGTCGAGAGCCGCTCGCGCAACGACGAGGTCGAGCTTTCCAAGTCCAACATCCTGCTGATCGGTCCCACCGGGTCGGGCAAGACCCTGTTGGCCGAAACGCTGGCACGCCTGCTCAACGTGCCGTTCACCATTGCCGACGCCACCACGCTGACCGAGGCCGGTTACGTGGGCGAGGATGTGGAGAACATCATCCAGAAGCTCCTGCAGAAGTGCGATTACGACGTCGAGAAGGCACAGACCGGCATCGTCTACATCGACGAGATCGACAAGATCTCCCGCAAGAGCGAGAACCCGTCGATCACCCGTGACGTTTCGGGCGAGGGCGTGCAGCAGGCGCTGCTCAAGCTCATCGAAGGCACGGTGGCCTCGGTGCCCCCGCAGGGCGGGCGCAAGCATCCCCAGCAGGAGTTCCTGCAGGTCGATACCCGCAACATCCTGTTCATTTGCGGCGGCGCCTTCGCTGGTTTGGAGAAGGTCATCCAGCAGCGTTCTCTGGACAGCTCCGGTATCGGCTTCGGCGCCAGCGTGCGCAGCAAGGAGCAGAAGGCCAGCGTCGGCCGCTTGCTGGCCGATGTGGAGCCCGAGGATCTGATCAAGTTCGGCCTGATCCCCGAGTTCGTCGGGCGCCTGCCGGTGCTTGCGACGCTGGAGGAACTGGACGAGACCGCGCTGGTGCGCATCCTCACCGAGCCCAAGAACGCGATCACCAAGCAGTTCAAGCGCCTGTTCGAACTGGAGGGCGTCGAGTTGGAGTTCCGTCCGGATGCCCTGACCGCCGTGGCCCGCAAGGCGCTTGCCCGCAAGACCGGTGCACGCGGCCTGCGCACCATCCTGGAGCAGGTGCTGCTCGACACCATGTTCGAGCTGCCGTCGTTGGAGAACGTGTCCAAGGTCGTGGTGGACGAGAGCGTCATCAACAACCAGTCCGACCCTTTCATCATCTACGAGAACGCTCCGGCGCAGGCTGCCCCGCGCGCAGCGGCCGAGTAGGCCCCTGACGTAAAGCCGACGCCGCCCCGCCCGGGGCGGCGTCGGCGTTTTCGATGTCGCCGCCGCGAAACCGCCGGCAGATCTCTGCCCTGTGCCTGCGCACGCATCTGCCGCCGCCTGTTCAGGCAGCCAGCGCCCACATCTTGCATGCTGGGGCTGCAGGTGGTCGTCGTCGATCGCCCCTTGCAAGACCGACGTCCGCCCGCATCTCTGGCGCATAGGCGCCCGGGAACTCCCTCCCGTCCGCCCCAGGAGATTCCCATGAAGAAGCCCCCGGTTTCCGCCCCTGTCCAGCTGCCGGTGCTGCCGCTGCGTGACGTGGTGGTCTACCCGCATATGGTCATCCCTCTGTTCGTGGGCCGCGAGAAGTCCATGGTGGCCTTGGAGCGCGCGATGGCGGGCGACAAGCAGATCCTGCTGCTGGCGCAGAAGGCCGCCGATATCGACGATCCCGGCCCCGACGACCTGCACCGGGTCGGCACGCTCGCCCAGGTCCTGCAGTTGCTCAAGCTGCCCGACGGCACCGTCAAGGTGCTGGTCGAGGGCACCGCGCGCGCGCGGATCGATGCCATAGAGGAGTCCGAGGGCGCACTGCAGGCTGGCGCGGAGGTGGTGGACTCCAGCAGTGGCGAGGACAGCCGCGAACTCGCCGTCATCCAGCAGTCGCTGCTCGGCTTGTTCGAGCAGTACGTCAAGACCAACCGCAAGATCCCGCCCGAGCTGCTGTCCACTTTGGGCGGCATCGACGATCCCTGCCGCCTTGCCGACACCATCGCGGCCCATCTGGGCGTGCGGCTGTCGGAGAAGCAGACCCTGCTGGAGACGCTGGAGGTGCCGAAGCGGATGGAGCTGCTCATCGGTCTCGTCGAAGGCGAGATCGATGTCCAGCAGATCGAGAAGCGCATCCGCGGGCGGGTCAAGTCGCAGATGGAGAAAAGCCAGCGCGAGTATTACCTCAACGAGCAGATGAAGGCCATCCAGAAGGAGCTGGGTGAACTGGACGATGCTCCCAACGAAATCGAGGAGCTCTCGCGCCGCATCACCGCAGCGGGCATGCCCAAGGAAGTCGAGGCCAAGGCGCGCGCCGAGCTCAACAAGCTGAAGCAGATGTCGCCCATGTCGGCCGAGGCCACGGTCGTGCGCAACTACATCGACTGGATGGTGGGTGCGCCGTGGAAGCTGCGCACGCGCGTGCGCCGCGACCTCAAGCTGGCTCAGAAGGTGCTGGACGCCGACCACTATGGCCTCGAGAAGGTCAAGGAGCGCATCCTCGAGTACCTCGCCGTGCAGGCGCGGGTGCGGACCATGAAGGCACCGATCCTGTGCCTGGTGGGTCCGCCCGGCGTGGGCAAGACCTCGCTGGGCCAGTCGATCGCCAAGGCCACCAATCGCAAGTTCGTGCGTATGAGCCTGGGCGGCGTGCGCGACGAGGCCGAGATCCGTGGCCATCGCCGCACTTACATCGGCTCCATGCCCGGCCGCATCATCCAGAACCTGTCCAAGGTGAAGAGCCGCAACCCGCTGTTCGTGCTCGACGAGATCGACAAGATGAGCATGGACTTCCGCGGCGACCCGAGTTCGGCGCTGCTGGAGGTTCTGGATCCTGAGCAGAACAATGCGTTCGCTGACCATTACCTCGAGGTCGACTTCGACCTGTCCGAGGTGATGTTCGTCGCCACCGCCAATTCGCTGAACATCCCGGGCCCGCTGCTGGACCGCATGGAAGTGATCCGGATCCCCGGCTACACCGAAGACGAGAAGCTCAGCATCGCCAGTCGCTACCTGCTGCCCAAGCAGATCCGCGCCAATGGCTTGAAGCCCGCCGAGCTGTCGATCGACGAGGAAGCCCTGCGCGCGGTGATCCGCTATTACACCCGCGAGTCCGGCGTGCGCAACCTCGAGCGCGAGGTGTCCAAGATCTGCCGCAAGGTGGTCAAGGCGCTGATGCTGAAGCCCGCCCCGAAGGCCAAGGCCAAGGCGGGCAAGGGCCGCAAGCCGCCCAAGCTGCGCACGGCCGCGGCCGCCGTTGCGGTCACCGCCGACAACCTCGCCGACTACCTGGGTGTTCGCCGCTTCGACTTCGGCCGGGCGGAGAAGGACAACGAGATCGGACTGGTGACGGGCTTGGCCTGGACCGAGGTCGGCGGCGACCTGCTGCAGATCGAGGCCACCGTGGTGCCCGGCAAGGGCGTGCTGATCCACACCGGCCAGTTGGGCGACGTGATGCAGGAGTCCATCAAGGCCGCGCAGAGCGTGGTGCGTTCGCGCGCGGAGCGCCTTGGGCTCGACCCCGATTTCTACCAGAAGCTCGACATCCACGTGCACGTGCCCGAGGGCGCGACGCCGAAGGATGGGCCGAGCGCGGGCATCGCCATGTGCACCGCGCTGGTTTCGGTGCTGACCCGGGTGCCGGTGCGCTCGGACGTGGCCATGACCGGCGAGATCACCCTGCGTGGCCGCGTGCTGCCGATCGGCGGGCTCAAGGAAAAGCTGTTGGCGGCGCTGCGCGGCGGCATCCGCACCGTGCTGATCCCCGAGGAGAACGCCAAGGATCTGGCCGACATCCCGGCGAACGTCACCGAAGGGTTGGAAATCAAGCCGGTGCGCTGGATCGACGAGGTCCTGGACATCGCTCTCCAGGCACCCATCGGCCAGCCAGGCCGGTTGCGTGCCAAGCCAAGCGCCGCCGCGGGCAAGGCGATCAAGCCGCGCAAGCGCGGTGGCCGATCGAGTTCCATCGAGAAGCCGCGTCGGCCGCACTGATCGCTTCCTGCCCGTGGCCCGGGGGGCGCGGGTGCCTGGAGGGCGCCCGACCGGGGTCGAAAGCGCGACAAACGCCCAATGACGCGCTGCAAGCCGCATAAAACCTAGGTTTTTCGGTTGCGCGCGGCGGGCCGCCGCAGTATAAAACCGGGGCGCCCGGGCATGTCGCCCGGGCCACGGTCGGGCCGGGTGGGGGCTGCCTCGCTGCACGAGTAGGCAACCACGGTCTGCAAGAACTCAGCGGGCAACCGCAATCGGGAGTGACACATACCATGAACAAAGCTGAATTGGTCTCCGCCATTGCGGACAATGCGGAGCTGTCCAAGGCCGACGCCGGCCGCGCGGTGGACGCGCTGATCACCGTCGTCAAGAAGGCGCTCAAGAAGGGCGACACCGTTTCCCTGATCGGCTTCGGCACCTTCTCGGTTCGCAAGCGTGCTGCCCGCGTGGGCCGCAATCCGCGTACCGGCGAGAACATCAAGATCAAGGCCAGCAAGAACCCGGTGTTCAAGGCTGGCAAGGCGCTCAAGGATGCTGTAGGCTGATCGGCTTTCCCGGGTGCTTAGCTCAGTGGTAGAGCGTCTCCCTTACAAGGAGAGGGTCGGGGGTTCGAAACCCTCAGCACCCACCAGCTTCTGGGCAGCATCTGGTGCAGGCTTCGAAAAGAACACCGAAAAAAAGCTGGACAAGTCGGAAAACTTGCTGGCATAATTTTGGGCTCAGCGCGGAGTGGTAGTTCAGTCGGTTAGAATACCGGCCTGTCACGCCGGGGGTCGCGGGTTCGAGTCCCGTCCACTCCGCCATTTCTTCCAAGGGCGCCCGCGTGGCGCCCTTGTTTTTTGGTGCGCCCTGCAGGGCGCAGCGGTTCTTGTACGGTTTCTTCCGGCGCTTTCGCGTCTCTCCAGGCCTCCGGTCATGGCCGGGGCCCCAACCTGAGCAACGGTCCTTCGCATGCTGCAGAAACTGCGTGAGAAAACCACGGGCTGGGTCGCGGTGGTCATCGTCGCCGCGCTCGCGATCCCCTTCGCTTTCGTCGGAATCGAGAACTATCGCCGACCCAACCTCGACTTCGTGGCCAAGGTCGGCGAGATCGAGATTTCCCGCGACGACTTCCAGCGGCGCCTGGAGGGTTACGTCGAGCAGGCGCGCCAGATGATGGGGGAGTCCTTCGAACGTCGTCTGGTCGACACGCCCGAGGCGCGCCGCCAGCTGCTTGACCGCATGATCGACGAGGCCCTGTTCCGCCAGGCTGCCGACGATCTCGGCATGGTGGTGCCGGCCAGCGAGATCCGCGACGAGATCCTTGCCATCCCTGCTTTCCAGGTGGCGGGCCAGTTCAGCCCGGAGCAGTACCAGCAGCTGCTGGCCATGCAGCGGCTGACCCCGCGCGGCTTCGAGCAGCTCCTGCTGCAGGACCTGCAGGCGCGCGCGCTGCCGCTGGGCGTGGCGTCGAGCGCCTTCGTCGGCCAGGCGCAGGCCGATGCGTTCCTGCGCCTGCGCGACCAGAAGCGCAGCTTCCGCTATCTCGAACTGCCCCTGCCGGAACTGGAGGAAGACGCGAGCGAAGAGGCCCTGCTGGCCTTCTACCAGGACAACCTGGAGCGCTACCGCAGCGAGGAAAGCGTGCGCATCCAGTACGTCGAGATCGGTCCCGAGCAGCTGCCGCCCGTGGCCGAGCCCTCGGATGAAGTCCTGCGCCAGCGCTACGAGGAAGCCGGACGCCGGTTCGTCGAGCCCGAGCAGCGGCTCGCCTCGCACATCCTCCTGCGCGTACCGTCCAATGCCGACGCCGATACCGAGCGCGCCGCGCTCGAGCGCGCCGAGCAGGCGGCCAGTCGTGCCCGCGAGGAAGGCGTCGACTTCGCCGCCCTGGCGACCGAGCTTTCGGAGGATCCCGGCTCGCGCAATTCAGGCGGTGACCTTGGTTGGCTGGAGCGCGGCTTCACCGACCCCGCCTTCGAGGATGCCCTGTTCGCGATGGAGGCCGGCAGCGTCAGCCAGCCGGTGAAGTCCTCCGAGGGGTGGCACGTGATCCAGCTGCGCGAAGTGCGCGCGGAGGCAGGCAAGGCCTTCGACGAGGTCCGTGCCGAGCTGTTGGCGGACTACATGGCTTCCGAGCGGGAGCGCGCGCTCAGCGACCTCGGTGGTCGCCTCGTGGATCTGATCCTGCGCGACCCCACCAGCCTGGACGCAACCGCGGCCGAGTTGGGCGTGGAGCTGAAGTCCGCCGGCCCGATGACCCGCCAGGGCGGCAACGAGCCGCTGCTGTTCAACCCGCGGGTGATCGAAGCGGCCTTCTCCACGCCGGTGCTGGAGGACGAACTGGTCAGCGATGCGATCGAGCTCGAGGCCGGCCGTCGGATCGCCCTGCGCGTGACCGAGCGCAATCCCTCGATCGTGCAGCCCCTGGAGGCCGTGCGCTCCCAGGTCCAGGCGGATTTCGATCGTCAGCGACGCGAGGACGCCGCGCGCAGCGAGGCCGCCGAGTTGCTGGCGGCGCTCGAATCCGGGGAGTCCACCCTGGAGTCGATCGCTGAAGCCCGCGAACTGGAGCTGAAGGACGCGCCGGACACGGGCCGCAATGCCTTCACCGTCAACCCGAGCCTGCTGCGCGAAGTGTTTCGACTCGCCGCTCCAGCCGGCGATGCGCCGAAGCTGGCCAAGATCGATCTCGGCGGTGCCCGCTTCGCCCTGGTCAGCCTGACGTCGGTGGTCGAGGGCGACCCCTCGCAGGTGCCGCAGGCCGAGCGCGATGCGCTGCGCCAGCAGCTGGCGGAGGCAACGGGTGATGCCGAGGCGCGTGCGCTGGCGGCCGCCCTGCGCCAGCGCATTCCGGTGCAGTTCTCGGACGAGCGGCTCTGACCGATCCGGCGCCCGCGATCCGGCCGCACAAACGAAAGGCCCGCCATACGGCGGGCCTTTCGCTTTGCGGACGTGGCAGGGTCAGACGTCGATGCCGGTCATGCCCAGCACGTTGTAGCCGCAGTCGACGTAGGTCACCTCTCCGGTGACGCCGGCGGCGAGATCGGAGCACAGGAAGGCGCCGACATTGCCCACGTCCTCGATGGTGACGTTGCGACGCAGCGGCGCATGCTCGGCGACATGGGTCAGCATCTTGCGCAGGCTGCCCACGCCCGAGGCCGCCAGGGTCTTGATCGGTCCCGCCGAGACCGCATTGACGCGCGTGCCCTCGGGGCCGAGGTTCAGGGCGAGGTAACGCACGCAGGCTTCCAGGCTGGCCTTGGCCAGGCCCATCACGTTGTAGTTCGCCAGTGCACGCTCGGCGCCCAGGTAGCTCAGGGTCAGGATGCTGCCGTTGCGGCCCTGCATCAGGGGCCGGGCGGCCTTGGCCAGTGCGGCAAGGCTGTAGCTGGAGATGTCGTGCGCGATCCGGAAGTTCTCGCGGGTGAGGTTGTCCAGGAACTGACCGTCCAGCGCTTCGCGCGGGGCGAAGCCCACCGAGTGGACCAGCACGTCCAGATGGCCCCACTGCTGCCCAAGCGCCGCCATCACCGCGTCGATCTCGGCATCCGAGCCGACATCGCAGGGCAGCACGGGGCCGCCGCCGAAGGCCGCGGCGGCCTCCTCCACGCGCGAGCGCAGCTTGTCGTTCTGGTAGGTGAAGGCGAGTTCCGCGCCCTGCTTGTGCATGGCCTCGGCAATGCCCCAGGCGATCGAGCGCTGGCTGGCGATACCCACGATCAGCGCGCGCTTGCCCTGCATGAATCCCATGATTCCTCCTGGTGTTGGCGTGGCCGCCCCCGCGTGCGCGACGGCGACTGGATTTTCCGGCGTGGCCGGAAGGTGTGGGTCGGCGCGGAACCCCGTCAGGGCTCCAGGCGGATGACCTGGCCGATCCGCAGCAGGGCGCGGGCATCCAGCCCGTTCCACTGCCGCAATTCGGCGACGGTGACCCCATAGCGTGCAGCGATTGCGGACAGGGTGTCACCCTGCGCCACCGTATGCAGGCGCGGCTCGGGGATCGGGATCTCGCCGCGACGCACCCGCTCGGCGAACGCCAGCCAGTCCTGGGCGGCGTCCTCTGGCAGCAGCAGGTCGGCGTCCGCGCGCGGACGCGGCAAGTCGCGCAGCAGCGGGTTCCAGTGGCGCAGTTGTGCAGGCGGCAGGCCGGATACCTCGGCCAGCAAGGGCAGGCGCTTCAGGCGAGGAGGGGTGGGGACACGCACCAGGCGATCAAAGGAGTCCGCCGAAGGCAACTCGATGCCATGCCGCTCGGGCTCGCTCAGCAGGCAGGCCCAGGTGCGGAGCTTCTCGACGTACTCGTAGGTGCCGCGCGCCAGTCCTGCCGGCAGGGTGCCCGGCGGCGGGTCCGGCTGGCGCTCCAGCAGCTTGCGCAGCCTGAACGGGCCGGCGTTGTAGCCGGCGGCGGCCAGGGCCCAGTCCTCGTGGTTGTCCTGCAGCTCTCCCAGCATGGTGAGCGCAGCATCGGTGGCACGCACCACCGACAGCCGTTCGTCGAATTCGCTGCCCACCCGGAGTCCGAAGGTGCGCGCGGTGTCGGGCGTGAACTGCCACATTCCCGCGGGGCCCTGCGGCGAGCGCGCCAGCGGCCGGTAATGGCTCTCGATGATCGGGATCAGGGCGAACTCGCCCGGAAGATCGCGCGCCTCGATCTCGCCCAGCACGTAGTCCAGCAGGGGCAGCATGGGTTCGAGCTGGCGGGCGAAGCGCTCCGGGCGCGGCGCGTACAGCCGAAGCCAGCGGCGCTGCGCCTCGCTGTCGTCACAGTGCTGGTCGGACAGCCGGGCGCGCAGCCGGGCATAGACGTCGGCTTCCACCAGCGGCTCCGGCTCCACCACGACCGCTGCCGGCAGCATGGGCCGTGGCGGCTGCGGGGCCGGCGCCGCTGGTGGCGCCGGCAGGGGCTCGATCGGCTCCGGTGCGCGCGGCACCTGGCAGCCTGCCAGCAGTGCGCCCAGCGCCAGGCCCGCACAGGTGGTGCGCACGGCTGCCGCGGCACTCATCCGCGAAACCCGTCTTTCCAGGCGCGCAGCGCCGCAAACGCCTCGACCGCGCCGGCACCGGCCTCCAGGCCGCGGCGGGCGGCAAGCGCCGCCCGTACGCCGGGTTGGCGGACGCGCAGGAAGGGATTGCAGTCGCGCTCGCGCTGCAGGGGCACCGGCAGGCTGGGCTGTCCGGCGGCACGCCGCGCTTCGACCTCGGCGATCCGCGCGCGCAGCGCCGGGTTCTGCGGATCCGCCTCAAGCGCGAAGCGGGCGTTGGCCAGGGTGTATTCGTGGGTACAGCAGACCAGGGTGTCGCCCGGCAGGGCTGCCAGCCGCTCCAGCGATTCCAGCATCTGCGCGGGGCTGCCTTCGAACAGCCGGCCGCAGCCCAGGCTGAACAGGGTGTCGCCGCAGAACAGGGCGCCGGCGCTGAGATAGGCGACGTGGCTGCGGGTGTGGCCCGGCACCGCCAGCACCTCGATCGGCCAGGGCCAGTCGGCTGGCTGGATGCACGCGCCGTCGCCGACAATGGTGCAGTCGCCGGGGATGCGCGCATCCGCGGGCGCGTAGCAGGGCAGGCCCAGACGCTGCTGCAGTTCCACAAGGCCGCCGGTATGGTCCGGGTGGTGGTGGGTGATGAGGATGGCGCGCAGGTGCAGCCCGGCGTCCACCTCGCGCAGCACCACCGCCGCGTCGCCCGGATCCACCACCATGGCCGAACCGTCCGGCGCGTGCTGCAGCCAGATGTAGTTGTCCTCGAAGGCGGGCAGGGGACGCAGGAGGGGCAATGGGGCAGCCGATGGCCAAGGGGGGCGCAGAGTCTGGCAGAAGCGGCCGCCGTGGGCACGCCGCGGCACTGACGGCCGTCTGCCTGCACGGGGCGGGTGGAGGGCCTTGGGAGTGGGCGCGCTGGCTCCGACTCTGGGGTGCGGAGGGGTTCCAGGCCCAGGCGCCGCCATTGCCGGAGCTCGACGACCTGGAGGCAGTGCGACGGCGGCTGCAGGCGGGCCTGTCGCCGGGCGCGGTGCTGGTCGGGGCCAGTCTGGGCGGCCTGCTGGCGCTGCAGTTGGCGAGGGTGCTGCACGCGCCGGCGCTGGTGCTGGTCAACCCGCTGCCGCCCGAGCCGTGGTCCTCCGCGCTGCCGCAACCCGCCCCTGGCTACACGCCCGACTGGGGCCTGCGCGCGCGTCTCGATGGCACCCGCCGGGCCGTGCCCGAACTCGATCCGGTCGACGCCCTGCTCGCATTCCGCGGCTGGCGCGACTGCAGTCCCCGCCTGCTGGCCCAGGCCCGCCACGGGCAAGGTTTCGATCGGCCCGGCTGCCCGGTCCTGGTCATCGCCAGCGCCGGGGACTCCGACGTGCCTGCGGCGCTTTCGTCCGGCCTAGCACAGGCCCTCGGTGCCGATCTGCTGGGCGTGCCCGGCAGCCACGTGGCGCCGCTGCTCGCGGCCGAGGCGCCGCGGCTGGCCCGCTACGCGCTGGAGTGGCTGCGCGGGACAGTTGCGGAAGATGTCGTAAGCCCTTCATTCAGCGGCATTTCCGCCGGCTGAACGCGGCCGGCCGGGTTCAGAAGGAATTCAGTGCCGCGCTCCTAGCGTCAGCCTCGCCGGATCCCCCGGCATCGCGACAGGAGTCGACCATGCAGCGTTCCAGCCTCCGTTCCATTGCTCTTGGCCTCGGTGCCTTCGCCCTGGTGGCGGCTGGCGCCGCGTCCGCCCGCGGCGGCCACGCCGAGTACGACTGGGCGCGCGTGGTCGAGGTCCGCCCCATCGTCCAGACCGTGCACCAGCCGATCAGCCGTGACGAGTGCTGGAGCCAGCCGGTCACCTACCGAGAGCCCGGTCGCTATCACGGCGGCAGCCGCGACCGCGCGCCGGCCGTGCTGGGTGGCATCGTCGGTGGCGTGGTCGGCAACCAGTTCGGCAGCGGAAGCGGCCGCGACGCCGCGACCGCGGCGGGCGCGGTGCTTGGCTATGCGATGGTGCGCGATTCGCAGCGCCACTCGGGCCGCCACTACAGTCCCGGGCGCGAATTCACCCGCTACGAGGAGCGCTGCCGCGTGGTGACGGAACACCGCCGCGAAGAGCGCGTCATGGGCTATGACGTGGCCTATCGCTACAAGGGGCGCACCCACTGGACGCGCACCGACCACCACCCCGGTGACCGTATCCGCGTGCGGGTCGACGTGAGCCCGGTCCGCTGGTAGCCCGCCACAGCACCCGACCCGACACAAGCCGCGCTGCATCGTGCAGCGCGGCTTGTTCATTTTCGGGGCGCTGGGCACAGTGAGGGCCTTGCCATCCGGATCGCCCGCCCATGCCCTTGCCCTGCGCCCGCCGCGTCCTCGCCCTCGGACTAGCGATGAGTCTCGCGACACCCTTGGCGATGGCTGCCGAAGCCCACACCCTGCTGGTGAACGCACGCATCCACACCCTCGACGCCGACGGCCGCGTGGTCGAGGCCATGGCCTGGGACGCGCAGGGGCGGTTGCTGGAGCTGGGTGAGGCCTCCGCGCTGGCCGCACGCCACGCCGGTGCCACCCGCATCGATGCTGGCGGCGCCACCGTGGTGCCCGGGCTGATCGACGCGCATGGCCATCTGATCAACCTGGGTCACGCCTTGCTGCGCGCCAACCTCGTCGGTGCCGCCAGCAAGGACGAGGTGGTCCAGCGTCTGCAGGCGCATGCCCGCGACCTGCCAGAGGGCGAGTGGTTGCTGGGCCGCGGCTGGGACCAGACGCGCTGGCCCGGCGGCGAGTTTCCCACCGCCGCAGACCTCGACGCCCACTTCCCGGACCGGCCGGTTTGGCTGGAGCGCATCGACGGCCATGCCGCCTGGGGCAACAGCGCAGCCCTCGCCTTTGCCAGCCGGCCGCTGGAAGGCGACTGGCAGCCCGAGGGCGGGCGCATCCTGCGCGACGACGAGGGGCGACCGACCGGCGTGTTCATCGATGCCGCGGAGGAGTTGGTCAACGCCGCGATCCCTCGGCCTTCGCCGGCGGTGGAGGCTCTCGCCCTGGAAAAGGCCACGCAGGAAGCCGTGCGACACGGACTCACCGGCGTCCACGACGCTGGCGTCTCGCTGCGCCAGCTGGCCCTGTATCGGCGTTTTGCCGATGAGGGCAGGTTGCCGCTGCGGGTGTACGCGATGGCCAACGGCGATGCCGAGGCGCTGGATGCGCTCTGCGCGATGGGCCGCTACCGCCATCCCGGTGGCCGCTTGGAGATGCGCACGGTCAAGCTCTACATCGACGGCGCGCTCGGCAGCCGGGGCGCCGCCCTGATCGAGGACTACAGCGACGAGCCCGGCAATCGCGGCCTGCTCCTGGCCGAGCCCAGCGCCTTCGAACAGACCCTTGCCAAGGCCCGCGACTGCGGCGTGCAGGTGGCGGCGCATGCGATCGGCGACCGCGGCAATCGTGTGGTGCTCGATGGCTTCCAGCGCGTGCTGGGCGAGGGCGCTACCGGTGATCATCGCTGGCGCATCGAACATGCCCAGGTGGTCAGCCTGGACGATATCCCGCGCTTCGCCCGTCTCGGCGTGATCGCCTCGATGCAGCCCACCCACGCCACCAGCGACATGCGCTGGGCGCAGGACCGTTTGGGCCCGGCGCGATTGGCCGGGGCCTATGCCTGGCGGCGGATGGTGGAGGCCGGGGCGCAGCTCGCCCTCGGCTCGGACTTTCCGGTGGAGGAGGTCGACCCCGTGCTGGGCCTGCATGCCGCCGCGACCCGCCAGGATGCCCGCGGCTGGCCCGAGGGTGGCTGGCTCGCAAGCCAGCGCCTGAGCCTCGACGAGGCACTGCGCGGATTCACCCTGCAGGCGGCGCACGCCGGTTTTGCCGAAGCCGAGGTGGGCAGCCTCGAGCCGGGCAAGCGCGCGGATTTCGTGTTCCTGTCGAAGCCGCTGGAGGGCCTCGCGCCTGCCGACGTCCTCGGCCTGCGGGTGGAGTCCACCTGGGTCGATGGCCGTCGCGTCCACCCGCGCTGAGCCCCCGTCGAAGGCATGCCGCCTGAATGCGCGTGCGATGGCGGCAGCGTCGGGCTTGCCCGGCGTGCTTTACTTCCCGCCCATCGATCAGGTGTGCGGGGCCTTGGATGACGGCGTCAAGGGGCGAGGCTGAGCTTCGTCGGAGTGCATGAGACGGCGCCTGAAGCGCTGGCTGCCAACGCCTGAGTCCGTGCGCGGCAACCGCTGGCTGCGCTGGCTTGGGCCGATGCTGCACCATCCCCGGCTGTGGCACCTGAGCCGGCGCGGCATCGCGCTGGGATTCGCGCTTGGCGTGTTTGCCGGCCTGCTGATCCCGGTCGCGCAGATCCCGTTGGCGGCCGGGGCCGCCGTGCTTTTTCGCGCCAACGTCCCGGTGGCGATCGCCAGCACCTTCGTCAGCAACCCCGTGACCTTCCCCGCCATCTATTACGGCGCCTACAAGCTCGGCGCCGCCGTGGTGGGCGAAGACGAGCGGATGCAGGCGCTGGCGGCAAGCGAGGACAGTGGAGCCTGGCCAGACCCGCTGCTGGTGATCGAGCCGATCCCGGACATCGAACACATGGGCTGGATCGAGCGCACCTGGGTGCGGGTGCGCAGCCTCGGCAAGCCGCTGCTGGTGGGGATCGCGCTGGTGTCCGTGAGCGGTGGGCTGCTGGCCTACCTGGCCGCCAACTGGGCGTGGCGCCTCAATGTTTCGGTGGCCTGGCGTCGCCGCGTGCGTGAGCGCCAGCGGCGCAAGCTGCTCGTGCCGGCGGCCCGAGTAGAGCCTCCCGCCGAGTAAGGTTCCTCAGAGCATGTGTGAGCCCAGACTCCGTAGCGAGGGCATCGCCGGGCGGTCGTGGCAAAGCGCGCTGCGCCAACACATGAAGTGCGGTGAAGCGGGGACCGCAGGATTCGCGTAGCGCGCTGCCGCCACGGGCGTCGAGCGGTGGCCGCAGCAGGTGGATGGTTCTCACAGGCTCTCAGCGCAGCCGCAAAGGCGGATGCCAGCACCAGTGCCAAGGCTCGTAGGCGATCCCATGGGGGTTGTCGCGCGGGTAGCTGAGGCGGAACCCGAACCGCTGCGCATTCACCGACAACCACGCAAAGGCCTCGGTGTGCTCGAAACTCTCCTCGGCAGGCGGCTCCCCGGGGCAGGACAGGTCCAGCGCGCGTCCGCTGTGGTGCTCGGAGTAGCCAGGCGGGGCGTTCACTCGCAGGATCTCGTCGATCGTCTGGCCGCGGGCGAGCTTGCGGCGGAAGATGCCGGCCTGGTGATGCAGGCCGCGGAAGCCGGACACCACCTCCAGGACCACGCCGTCCAGGTGCGCGGCGGCGCGCATCCGGTTGAAGGCCCGTGCGGCCCGCGCGTCCAGCAGTAGCGGGCGCCCGTAGCGGTCCCGGCCATTCGCCCGCAGGCAGCGGGCCTCGCCTACCTCCGGCAGGGTCCGCAGCGCCGGATGGGCGCCCGGGATGCCCAGCGACTTCCTGAGGCTGCGCGCAAGATCGGGTTTCGCGGAAGCCTGCAGCCGAGCGAGTCGCGCGCAGGCCGGCCGCGAGCCGGGGCGCCAGCCTCGGGTCGTCAGCAGGGCCAGCACTCGCCCGTTGTGGCCCTCGCGCAGGCACCACCTTGATGCGGCCAGCTTCCGCTTGGCGCCGCTACCGTGCGCGGCAACAAATTGGGTGCGCCAGAGCTGCAGCTCACGAGGTGCCAGCGACGCCCAGGCAAAGGAATCGCAGGCGCGCAGGGTGTGTTCGAGTGTTTGGGGGCTGGGCATCGGGCGCTGGGGCATTGGAGGATGCTCCGCGCGGGCGAGGAAGTTGGCAAGCAATGGCGCGCCGACATGCGGTGTCAGGCTGCCGCTCATCGGCGCGTGCAGGAAAGGTTTACGGGGTGTTCAGACGCATCGTACATGGGGGGCTACACTCCGCCCACAAAACCGGGACCCGCGGCCGCTTCAAATCGCATGCCGACCGGTAGACTTGTCGCCAGCCCGTGAGGGTCTGCCCGGCCGTGTGTCGCCTTGGAGCTTCTTTGATGCAGCCTGTGTCCCGAGTTCTGGTTCTGTCCGGCTTCGCTGCTGGCGCCCTTCTGCTTTGCTTCCCGGTGCACGCCCAGTCTTTCCAGGCCGAGGAAGTCTCCCGCGTGGCCTTCGGCGTCGCCGGGTCGGGTGGAGTCCTTGTCCAGCCTGCGCGCGCGCCGAAAGCCAGCGCCGGAGCGCCTGCCGAATCCAGATTGCTGTGCGCTCCCGACGGGGCGGCCTCTCCAAAGGGTGGCTTGGGACTGTTCGAAGGGCCGGGCGGGCTCGTTCTCCAGCCTGTCGCGCCCGGCACCGAGTGCAAGCTGCTGGCCACCGGCGCCAACCTGAACATCCAATTCCCCGGGCAGGGCCCGATCCTGTTGGGAGGACCGGTCAACTACCGGCTCAACCAGACTCCGCGTCGCGCGGAGATCAGCGTCATCGAGCCACTGCTCTGCGAGAGCTATTACGCCGCCAACGACCGCCTCGCGCTGCGGATCACCGACAGCAACGGCGCGGTCAGCGACTACCGTGGCGCGCTGGGCTTGAGCTACGCGCCGAGTCTGGGCCGGCTTTCGCCCTCGCTGCTGCAGGCCCCTGATGGCCGGGGCGCCTACCTGCAGTGCTACAGCTTCCCGTTCGCCCAGCTCATCGCCAATCCGCCCGCGCCTCCGGCGCCGGTGTCCCAAACAGGGCTGTTCCGCTCCGGCTTCGAGAGCGCGGCCGACCTCAGGGTCGAGATCCTCGACGCCAGCGGCGAGCTGCTGATCAGCACGCTCGACGCCGTGCGCGATTCGGCCTTCACCTACCAGATCCGCGTGCGCAACATCGGCGAGGGCAACGCCGCCAACGTCCGGGTGAGGGAGTTCGTGCCGACCGGCACCACCTACGCGACCCGCATCAGCGCAGGCGCATGGTCCTGCCAGACCAGCACCGGCGCTAACTGCACGCCGGCGTCGGGCGCTACGGGTGCACTGGCTGACAGCGGGTTCGATCTCGCCGCTGGTGCGTTCAGGACGTACACCCTTACCCGCACGGTGACCACCGGCACGCCGCCCAACTCCACGCTGCTCGCCGCGGCCGCATTCTTCGACCCGATCGCAGCGGGTGGTGGCGGTGACGCGGTGACCAGCAACAACAGCGCGCCCTTGATCGTCACCCTGGTGCCGAACCAGCTGCCGCAGTTCACCTGCAGCTACCCGGATCGCAACCTCCCGGCCGAACCGGCCAGCTGGGTCTGGAGCAACGATCTTCCCGTCAACATCAGCGTCGATGAAGTGGTCGGTGGCGCTCCGGCGCCAATCGAGTTCGAGTGCCGCGTGCGCGATCCCGACGGCGAGAGCTTCGATCTGGCGGCCGCCCCGGTCAACAGCAATCCGACCCTGGTACCGAACGCCGATCTGGTGACCCAGCTTGGGCCCGCCCACTTCGACGTGCGCATCGCTCCGGCGGCTGCCCAGATTGGCACGGCGCAGATCGTGCAGACGGCCACTGACGAGCGCGGCGGTGCCGGGCGCGTGCGGGTCAACTTCGAGGTGCGGGATGTGAACTCTCCGCCGAGCTTTGAGTTGCTGACCACCGAGGTGCGTTTCTCGCCCACGGGAGGGCTGCCGCGCGACGCCTCTGGGGCGCCGATCGACACCCCACATGTCGTTCGCGGCGCGAATTGCCCCTCCAGCGATGTGTGCACGCTCACTTTCCCGGACTTCCTCACCGACCGATCTGTTGGCCTGCCGCCCGAGAGTCCAGGGCAACAGCTCTCCGCCACCATTGCCTGTGCCCCGCACTCGGTGGGCATCAATCCCTTCGAGGTGGCTCCGGCGATTGGCCCGGCGAGCGCCCAAAGCCCGTCCCAGCCATTCTCGCTGTCGGTGACCTATCGCAAGTCCAATTTCGATCCTGCGCCCAACCCGGCTGTCGAGGTGGACTGCCTCGTGACCGTCACTGATACCGGCAGTCCGCCGCTATCTGCCGACCGGGTTCTGCGCTTCATCTACAACCCCTGAGCAACGCCGTCACAACGATCCCAAACGCCGGAGCTTGCTCCGGCGTTTGCTTTTGCAGTCCACTGTCGTCATGAGCCGACCCGCGCCTGCCAACCCCAGCGATTGGCTGCAGAACCGCCCCGATTCCGCGCCGTCACTGCCGTCGGCGTTGGCCGACTGGCTGCGCGCCCGTGCAAGCTGGGAGGCCGGTGCGGCGGTGCTGGCCGATGCGCTGGGACTGCTGGACAGGCTGGGCGCCGATGCCGAGACCCTGCAGGCGGCCTTGTTCTGCGCGCTTCCCGCTGCGCGCGAGGCCCTGCCTGTACTCGCCGCCGCGCCGGCGCTGGAGGCCCTGCTGGAGGGCCAGGCCGCCGCCGAGAAGGTCTGGAGCCTGTGGGGCGAGCGTGGCGCGCGCAGCAGCGCGGAGGGCCTGCGGCGGCTGCTGCTGGCGATCGTGCGCGATCTGCGGGTGGTGCTGATCCTGCTCTCAAGGCAGCTGGCCGAGATGCGCGCGGCCAGCGAGTTGGACGAACCCGAGCGACGCCGCCTGGCCCAACTCAGCGCCGACATCCACGCGCCGCTCGCCAACCGGCTGGGCATCTGGCAGCTGAAGTGGGAGCTGGAGGACCTCGCCTTCCGCTACCTGCAGCCCGAGACCTACCGTCGCATCGCCAAGCTGCTCGACGAAAAGCGCGGCGACCGCGAGCGCTTCATCGAGACCGCCAAGGCGCGCCTGCGCGCGGCGCTGGCAGAGGCCGGCATCGCCGCCGACGTGGCCGGCCGGCCCAAGCACATCTACAGCATCTGGAAGAAGATGCAGCGCAAGGACGTGCCCTTCTCCGACCTCTACGACATCCGTGCGGTGCGCGTGCTGGTGGACGACATCACCGCCTGCTACGCGGCGCTGGGCGTGGCCCATAGCCTGTGGACGCCGGTTGCCTCCGAGTTCGACGACTACATCGCCAACCCCAAGGGCAACCAGTACCGCAGCCTGCACACCGCGGTGGTGGGCCCAGAAGGCAAGACCCTGGAGATCCAGATCCGCACCCACGACATGCACCAGCACGCCGAACTGGGCGTGGCGGCGCACTGGCGATACAAGGAGGGTGGCGGTGGCGACGCCGAGTTCGAGCGCAAGATCGCCTGGATGCGCCAGCTGCTGGAGGGCAAGGAGGGCGAGGAGGACAGCGCGCTGCTGGCCGGGCTGTCGACCGAGCTGATCGAGGACCGGGTGTACCTGCTCACCCCGCAGGGCCAGGTCATCGACCTGCCTCGCGGCGGCACGGTGCTGGACTTCGCCTACCACGTGCACACCGAGGTCGGGCACCGCTGCCGCGGCGCCAAGGTCAACGGCCGCATCGTGCCCCTGACCTTCGCGCCCAGCTCCGGCGATCGCGTCGAGATCCTCACCGCCAAGACCGGCGAGCCGCGCCGCGACTGGCTGCTGGCCAATGCCGGGTACCTGGTGTCCGGGCGCGCCCGCGACAAGGTGCGGGCGTGGTTCCACAAGCTCGACCAGGCGCGCAACCTGCAGGCCGGGCGCGAGGTTCTGGACAAGGAGCTGAAGCGCCTGGCCCTGCACCAGCTGGACCTTGCCCAGGTGCTGCCGAAGTTCCGGCTGCCGCGGCTGGAGGAGCTCTATTTCGCGGTGGCGCTGGGCGACATCAGCCCCAGCCAGGTCGCGCGCGCCCTGCATGAGCTCAGCCAGCCCCGGTCCGAGCCCGAGCCGGTGCGTCCGGCCACCAACGTCAAGCCGCCCAAGCCCGACCGCGGGCTGACCATCGAAGGCGTCGGCAATCTGCTGACCCAGCTCGCACGCTGCTGCCAACCGGTGGCAGGTGACCTAATCGTCGGCTTCCTCACCCGCAGCCGCGGGGTCAGCATCCACCGCCAGGATTGCCCCTCGATGCAGCATCTCGCCGCTCGCCACCCCGAGCGGGTGCTGCCGGTGGAGTGGGGGCGTCGCGGCGGCCAGAGCTACCAGGTCGACGTGCTGGTGCGCGGCATCGACCGCAAGTGGCTGCTGAAGGACCTGAGCAACGTCATCGGCGTGGCCAATGCCCACATCCTCGGCGTGAACTCGCGGGTAGACCCTGGCAACGCCGACGCCGAGCTGCGCTTCTCGCTGAAGGTCAGCGACTTCCAGCAACTGGGCGACCTGCTCGGCAAGATGGCGGCGGTGCCGGGCGTGCGTGAAGTGCGGCGCACCGCCGCATAAGGCCGCCCGCCGCGGCCGCCGGCCGTCCGCGAGACACCGCCGCATTCGGCACGGCAGGCGCGATTTCGCGGACAATGCCGCCGATGCCCCGACTCAGTCCCGCTGCCGAAACCGCGCCCCGCCTCGACTGGTTCGCCAGCGCGCCGGGCCGTCGCCTGCTGGCCTGCGAGGCGCGTGGCCTGCAGGACGCGGGCTTGAGCGCCCGCGGCGGGCGTGCGCTGGTGATCGCCGGCAGTGGCTCTTCGGGCTTCACGCTTGCCCTCGACCTTCCGCAGCCGCCGCTCCAGCTGGCTTTCGATGCCCGGCGCGGCCGCGTGGACGGGAGCCTGCGCGCGGGTCTGGATGGTCTGCCCTTCTGCCGCGAGACCTTCGGCCTGGTCCTGCTCTGGCACCTGCCTGCGCAGCCCGGATTCGATGCGCTGGATTTCGGTCAGCTGGCGGAGTTGCTGCTGCCCGAGGGCGAACTGGCGCTGGTGGCCTTGAATCCGCTCTCGGCCTGGCGGCTGCATTGGCAGCGCTACGGCCTGCGTGCGCCCGGGCTGGCAGCCCTGCGCGGGCGCCTGCTCCAGGCCGGGCTGGAGCTGCGCGCGGTGCGTGGGCTGGGGCCGCGCTGGCCCTGGTCGGCCCCCGGGGCGCTCGATCCGGTCGTGCTCTCGCCGCCGTTGTGCGGCAGCGTGCTGCTGCTGGCTCGGCATCGTCGGCCGGGCTTGAAACTCCTGCCCAAGGGGCGCATGGCCCCGGTGCGGGTGGGGGCTGGCTAGGCGCGGGCGTTTGCCCGCAGGACTGGAAACAGGATGACTACACCCAAGGACGTCGAGATCTATACCGATGGCGCCTGCCTCGGCAACCCCGGCCCGGGCGGCTGGGGCGCATTGCTGCGGCACGGTCCGCACGAGAAGGAACTCTCCGGCTACGAGGCCGATACCACCAACAACCGCATGGAGCTGCTGGCCGCGATCCGCGCCCTGCAGGCCCTGCGCGAGCCCTGCAGCGTGCAGCTCTATACCGACTCGCAGTACGTGCAGAAGGGCATCAGTGAATGGATCGCCGGCTGGCAGCGGCGCGGCTGGAAGACCGCCGACGGCAAGCCGGTCAAGAACGAGGATCTCTGGCGCGAGCTGCTGGCCGCGCGCCAGCCGCACAGCGTGCGCTGGCATTGGGTGCGCGGACACGCCGGCCACGCCGAGAACGAACGCGTCGACACCCTGGCCCGCGAGGCGGCACTGGCACTGAAGGAGGGCCGGGCATGAGGCAGGTCGTGCTGGACACCGAAACCACCGGCATGCCGGTCGAACGTGGCCATCGCATCATCGAGATCGGCGCGGTCGAGATCGTCAACCGGCGGCTCACCGGGCGCAGCTTCCATCACTACATCCATCCCGAGCGCGAGATCGACGAAGGCGCGCGCGCCGTGCATGGCATCAGCCTGGACATGCTGGCCGACAAGCCGCGCTTCTCGGAAATCGCGGGCGAGTTGATCGAGTTCCTGCGCGGCGCCGAGCTGATCGCCCACAACGCCGCCTTCGACGTCGGCTTCCTGA
The DNA here is from genome assembly GCA_029853055.1 of Scenedesmus sp. KT-U. Classification (NCBI taxonomy): domain Eukaryota; kingdom Viridiplantae; phylum Chlorophyta; class Chlorophyceae; order Sphaeropleales; family Scenedesmaceae; genus Scenedesmus; species Scenedesmus sp. KT-U. The sequence continues at coordinate 2,856 of JARWLF010000117.1, read as the reverse complement.
ATGCCGAGCTGGCGCGCCTTCCCGATGCGCCCAGGGTGTCCGAGCTGTCGGTGGTGACCGACAGCCTGGCGCTGGCGCGGGAGCGCTTCCCCGGCCAGCGCAACAGCCTCGATGCGCTGTGCAAGCGCCTCGGCGTGGACAACGCGCACCGCAACCTGCACGGCGCCCTGCTGGACGCCGAGCTGCTGGCTGACGTCTACCTCGCGCTGACCTCGGGCCAGAGCGACCTGGGCCTGGCGCCGGCAGCAGAGTCCAGCAGCGCTGCGGCCAGCCGGCGGGCGCAGTACGACCCCGCCCAGCTGCGCCGGATCGCGGCCAGCGAGGAGGAGCGCACTGCGCACCTGGCCTGGGTGGAGCGTCTGCGCGCCGCCCGTGGCGGGCGCAGCCTGTGGCCAGAGGCCATGGACGTGGAGGGCGCGGGGTGAGCGCGCCGGAGCTGCCGCGGCTGCCGGTGGATGCGCCGCAGCGCGTCGGAGGCTTTCGCGTCGTGCGGCTGCTGGGTGGGGGCAGCACGGCCCGCGTCTGGCTGGCCGAGCATCCGCTCCGGCACCGCCCGGTGGCGGTCAAGGACCTGCATCCCGACCTGCAGTCCGATCCGGATGCGCTGTCGGCCTTGCTGGCGTCGGTGCAGCGTGCGCGCGGGCTGCAGCACCCCGGGCTGGAACGCATCGTCGAGGTGGTCGAGTCCGCCGACAGCGTGCAGATCGTCAGCGAATACCTGCCGGGCGGCAGCCTGCGCGATCGACTGGTCTCGGGCCCGCTGCCGGTACCGCTGGCGCTGGCCGTGTTCCGCCAGCTGCTGTCGGCGCTTTCGGCGCTGCATCGGCGCGGACTGGTCCATCGCGACCTCAAGCCGGGCAACGTGCTGTTCGATGCCGAGGGGCGCGCCGTGCTGGTCGACTTCGGACTGCTCTCGCCGATCCGGGTGCGTGCGCCGCTGCTGCCAGCCGATGCCGTATTGCCGCCCGCGGCGGGGCAGGGCTCGTCCCGGGCTGGCCAGATCGCCGGCACCGCTGCCTACATGGCCCCCGAACAGGCACGCGGCGAACAGGTCGACGGCCGCGCCGATCTCTACAGCCTGGGGGTGCTGCTGCAGGAGTGCCTGAGCGGCCGGCTGCCGTTCGAGGCAGACGATCCACTGGCCCTGGCCGAACTGCATGCGCACGCCGAACCGCCCCCGCTACCTCCCGGCGAGGCGTGGCTGCAGCCCCTGCTGGACGGGCTGCTGGCCAAGGAGCCGGCCGAACGTCTCGCCAACACGGCGGCGGCGGCCGAGGTGCTGGAGATGTTGAGCCTCGCCGAGCCATCGGCGCAGGCGCTGCAGCCGTATCCGTTCAACAGGACTCGGCGCACGCCAGATGCGGGCCGATGGGGCTACCGGGTCCGGCTGCTTGCGGTGGTCGTCCTGGTGCTGGCCGGCCTCGGAGTAGGCTGGCTGCTGCTTTAGCAAGCGCTTCAGCCTGCCTCGAAGCCGTTGCGGAACACGTTCGGATCGACCTGCACCGGGATGAAGCAGGTGGCGGCATTGATGCGCGGCTGGATGATGTCCCGAGAGCAGGGCGAGAACGTGCTGGAGCCGTTGATCGAGGGGCTCATCAACCAGTTGCCGCTTTGCGATTCGCAGGGCGAGCCCGCCTGGCCATCGTGCCGGGCCCCGAAGTTGTGGCCCATCTCATGGGCCACGACCAGGCTCCAGGTGTTGTTGTTGTTCGGCATCCGGTTGACGGCGTAGCCGCTGTTGCTGCTGCAGAGCACGTTGACATAGGCCACGCCGGCGACGCTGCCATCGAACCCGCGTCCGCTCAGCAGGTGGTTCAGGCCGCCCTTGGGGATGGAGCTGCCCGCGCCACTGGTCATGAAGGTGCGGAACTGGTCCAGCAGGGTGCTGCCGTTGGTGGCGGTCATGTTGGCGTTGTCGGTCAGATGCCGCAGCTGGCTCACCGCGATCCGGGTCTGGAACTGGCCGCTGTAGATGCCGTCGACCACGTTCATGCGCGTGGCGACCACCGCATCCCGGTTGGCTCCGTGGGTGGTGCTGAACTGGGTATCGGTCACCAGGGTCACGTTGAGCTGGCGGACGACGTTCTTGGGATCGGCATGTTCGCCAAGGGCCTGGCCGAGGTGTCCTGCAAAGGCGCGATAGTCCATGCGCTTGCCGCCCGCGCCCGGACGTGGCGCGAAATCCCGGGTCTCGATGCCGTCGTCGCCGAAGGCGGGCATCTCCAGGTCGGACAGGCGGTAGACCACGTGGTCGCTGTCGGCTGCACCCTGCAGCAGCTCTGCCACCTCCTCGGCGGGGTCGATCAGGAACAGCTCGTCGCCGTCGAACCAGGCCCCGCTGAAGCGTTCCTCGAACTCGGAGAGCCGCACCCAGCTGCCGGGCAGACCCTTGATCTCGCCCTCGTGGAAGCGATGGCCTGCAGTCTCCAACCGTGCCTTCCGCTCACTCTCGAGCCCGGCCAGCAGCACATGGTTGGGCCGCAGCGCGAACTCGAGCTCCACTCCTTCAACCCGCATACGCAGCGAGGCGTCGCGGCCATCGGCGCGTTCGATGCTGGCCTCCGCGTGGGCGTGGATGCGCGGGCCCTCCGCGGCGGCAGGCACCGGCAGGCAGGCAAGGAGCAAGAGACTGGCGAGGAGCAGGCGAGGCAGCATGGCGTGGACCGGAAGAAACGATTCGTCACATTGTCTGCGATCCCGGCGTGAATTGCGCGAACCAGCGCTGGGTTTTAGTCATTTGCCGGGGCTAGTGCAGTGCTTCGCACTTGAGCGAACGTATCTGCGGCGTCTTTGCGCGGCTGGCGGCGTTCCTCCTCCTCGCCATAGCGCTGCTATGGCTCGTCGTCGCGCCTTGCC
>JARWLF010000116.1:0-32715 GCA_029853055.1 Scenedesmus sp. KT-U | reverse complement strand
CGGGTGCCTCGGCCAGCGCATCCATCGCGGCCTGACGGGCGGCGGCCTCGGCGGCGGCGATCAGGGCGGCCTCGTCGATGGGCGGCGGGGCCTCGGCCGGAGGGGCGGAGGCGACGGGCGCGGCAGCCGTGGCGGGGCGCCATTCGGGGGGCAGATGCGGCAGCGCCCAGATGGCGGCAGCGGCGCCCAGACCGGCGGCGACCGCGCCGCCAAGCGCCAGCGGCAGGAAGCCGCCACGACGCGGGGCGGGGTCCATGGCAGGACGCGGCGAAGCGCCGGTCGCGGGCGGAGTGGGGGCGGTGGGGGCCTCGGTTCGCGCGGACTGGGACGGCGCGGGGCTGCGCGGGCTGGCCGCAGGAAGCCCGGTCGAGCCGTCGCCCACGAGGCTGGATTCGATGGGCCGGATCTCTCCGGGTTGGCCGGCCTGGGCGGGCTTGCCCGCGCCGATCTCGGTCGAGGCGATCACGCCGGGCTTGGCGGGCTGGGGCCGCGCGCCGGGCGCGGCTTCCTCGGTCGTCTGATTGGTTGTCACGTCATGTCCCCGTATGGTGGCAGGGCGGCAGCCCTGCGCGGCGCGTCCCGCGCAGCCTAGTCGCGGGAGGGCCGCTGCTCAACCCGCCCGCTATCAGCTTTGTTCCGCCCGCGCGATCTGCCCGATTGCCGCGACCAGCGCGGGCGCATCGGGTCGGGTGGCCACCACGGCCCGCGCGGCGGGCGCCTCGAAGGCCGCCAGGGCCGCATCGCTGATCGCCACCACCCAAAGGGGCGCGACAGCCCCTGCCAAAGCCTGCGACAGAAGCCGGGCCGAGCGCGGCGAAAAGAGCGGCAGCACCACCGGATCGGGCCGCTCAAGCAGGGCCAGCGCCTCGGGCGTCAGGGGCTGCGGCAACTGGTCATAGACCACGACGCCCGGCACCGGCAGGCGGCGCGCCAGATGGCGGCCATGCGGATGGATCAGCGGCATCCCGGCCGTGGCGATCAGGGGCAGCAGGCTTTCGGCAAAGCCGTCCCCCTCGCGCACGTCGAACCCGGCGGCGCGGGCCAGATCGCCGGTGCGCGGCCCCACGCACAGCGCCAGCCGCCCCTGCCCGGGCCCGGCGCTGGCCACCGCATGGCCCGAGGTAAAGACCAGTCCCGGCGCGGCCTGCAGGGCTGCGGCGTCATGGGGGACGGGCTCGATCCGCAGGATGGGCGCGATGACGACGGGCCAATCGGGCAGCATCGCCGCGATGCGCCGCGAATCGGGCATCGGTCGGGTCAGAAGCAGCGTGGCGCGCGGCGCGGTCGGCATTGGCACTTTCCTTCGCCGGTGCTAGGCCCGACATGGGTGAGGCAAGGCATGGGTAAGCAAGGGGGCGGTTCGGGGCAAGCATGGATGATCTGATCTTTCTGGGCATCGAGAGCAGTTGCGACGACACCGCCGCCGCCATCGTGACGGGCGATCGCCGCATCCTGTCGAATGTCGTCGCCTCGCAGACCGAGCTGCATGCCGATTTCGGCGGCGTCGTCCCCGAAATCGCCGCCCGCGCCCATGCCGAACGGCTGGATCTGGTCGTCGAACAGGCGCTGGCGCAGGCCGGGCTGGCCCTGGGCGACCTGAGCGGGGTGGCCGTGACGGCCGGGCCGGGGCTGATCGGGGGGGTGATGGCGGGCGTGATGTGCGCCAAGGGGATCGCCGCCGGGGCCGGGCTGCCTCTGGTCGGGGTGAACCATCTGGCGGGCCATGCGCTGACGCCGCGCCTGACCGACGGGGTAGATTTCCCCTATCTGATGCTGCTGGTCTCGGGCGGGCATTGCCAGTTCCTGCTGGCCCACGGCCCCGAGGAATTCACCCGGCTGGGCGGCACGATCGACGATGCGCCGGGCGAGGCCTTTGACAAGCTGGCCAAGCTCTTGGCCCTACCCCAGCCCGGCGGCCCGCATGTCGAGGCCGAGGCGGCGCAGGGCGATCCGCAGCGTTTCCCCCTGCCCCGCCCGCTGCTGGACCGGCCCGGCTGCGATCTGAGCTTTTCGGGCCTGAAGACCGCCGCCCTGCGCCAGCGCGACGCGCTGATCGCCGAGGCGGGCGGCCTGCGCGCGGCCGACAGGCGCGATCTGTGCGCAGCCTTCCAGCGTGCCGTGACCGAGGTTCTGGCCGAAAAGTCTCGCCGGGCGCTGGCGGAAAGCGGCGCGCCGCTTCTGGCCGTGGCGGGCGGCGTGGCCGCGAACGGGCCGATCCGCGCGGCCTTACAGGCGGTCGCGGCGCAGGCGGGGGCGGGCTTTCTGGCACCTCCGCTGCGGCTTTGCACCGATAACGGCGCGATGATCGCCTGGGCGGGGATCGAGCTTTACCGCGCCGGGCGGCGCGACGGGATGGACCTGTCGGCGCGTCCGCGCTGGCCGCTGGATCGCAGCGCCGCGCCGATGCTGGGCAGCGGCAAGAAGGGGGCGAAGGCATGATTTCGGTTCTGGGTGCGGGCGCGTTCGGCACGGCCCTTGCGGTGGCTTTGGCGGAACGCGGCGCGGTGACCTTGTGGGGCCGCCGGATCGGCTGGCGGGGCGAGAATCCGCGCCTGCCGGGCGTGACGCTGCCCGAGGGCGTCAGCGCGACCGAGGATCTGGCCCGCGCGCTTGATGCGCCGGTGATCCTGCTGGCCCTGCCCGCGCAGGCGCTTGGCGGGTTTCTGGAGTCGCATGGCGCGGATCTGGCGGGCAAGCGGCTGGTCAGCACCGCCAAGGGGATCGACCTTGCGACGCTGCGCGGCCCCTCGGCGCTGATCGCGGCGCGGGCGCCGGGCGCGGTGGTGGCGGTGCTGACCGGCCCGTCTTTCGCCGCCGATATCGCAGGCGGCCTGCCGACGGCCCTGACGCTGGCCTGCGCGGACGCCGCCGAGGGGCGCGCCCTGCAGGAGGCGCTGTCCACCCGCGCGCTGCGGCTTTACCGCACGACCGATGTGACCGGTGCCGAACTGGGCGGGGCGCTGAAGAACGTCATCGCAATCGCGGCGGGGGCGGTGATCGGGGCGGGTCTGGGCGACAGCGCGCGTGCGGCGATCATCACGCGCGGCTTCGCCGAGATGACGCGGCTGGCCGCGCATCTGGGCGCAAGTCCCGAAACGCTGACGGGGCTGTCGGGGCTGGGCGATCTGACGCTGACCTGCACCTCGGCCCAGTCGCGCAATTTCCGCTTTGGCGCGGCGCTTGGCGCGGGGGAGGATTTCGACGCCGCGACCACGGTCGAGGGCGCCGCGACCGCGCAGGCCCTGGCCCGCATGGCGGGGGCCGAGGGTCTGGACCTGCCGATCAGCGCCATGGTCGCACGCCTTGCGACGGGCGCGATTTCCGTCGAAAACGCCATGAACCATCTGCTGAGCCGCCCCCTGAAGGAGGAATGATGCCCCTGTTCGCCGTGATCTGCCGGGACAAGCCCGGCGCCCTGCCCATCCGCCTGGCCACCCGCGAGGCGCATCTGGCCCATATCAGGGACAGCGGCATCGTCGCCCAGGCCGGCCCCCTGATCGAGGGCGGCGAGATGGCGGGTTCGCTGGTCATCCTGGATTGCGCGGACCGGGCCGCCGCCGAGGGCTGGGCCGGGGCCGACCCCTATGCCCATGCGGGCCTGTTCCAGTCGGTCGAGATCGTCGAATGGAAGAAGGTGATCGGCTGATGGCCTACTGGCTCTTCAAATCCGAACCCGATGTCTTTGGCTGGGACGATCTGGTCGCCAAGGGCGAGCAGGGCGAGCAATGGGACGGCGTGCGGAACTATCAGGCGCGCAACATGATGCGCGCGATGAAGGTCGGCGATCTGGGCCTGTTCTATCACAGCAATATCGGCAAGGAGGCCGTGGGCATCTGCGAGGTCATCGCCGAGGCCCATCCCGACAGCACATCGGACGATCCGAAATGGGAATGCGTGGATGTGCGCGCCGTGCGCAAGCTGCCGCGCCCCGTCAGCCTTGAGGACGCCAAGGCCGAGCCGCGCCTGAAGGACATGGTGCTGGTCAACAACACGCGCCTTTCGGTCCAGCCCGTCAGTGACGCGGAATGGGCGGTGATCATGGAATTGTCGGGCGCCGCCGAATGACGGCGCCCTAACCGGGGCTCAGTTGCCGATGGCGATGCCCTCGCGCCGGGGATCTGCGCCGCCTTCCAGCCCGTCGGGCGTGATCACGATGCCCTGCAGGCCCGAGGTCAGCGCGGTCTCGTTCAGTTCGAACCCCATCGCGGCCAGACCTTCAGTCAGCGCCTCGGGCAGGCCGGGCTCGACATCCATCGGGCCGAAGCGGTTGACCAGATTGGGCGCCGCGACGGCCTCTTGGATATCCATGCCCCAGTCCAGATGGGCGATGATGGCGCGGGCGACATAGCCGATGATCCGGCTGCCGCCCGGCGAGCCGATCACCATGACCGGCGCGCCGTCGCGCAAGACGATGGTCGGCGCCATCGACGACCGGGGCCGCTTGGCCGGGGCGATGGCGTTGGCGATGGGATAGCCCGAGGCGTCATGCGTCTCGAAGCTGAAATCGGTCAGTTCGTTGTTCAGAAGGAACCCCGCCGCCATCACGCGAGAGCCGAAGCCGTTCTCGATCGTCGTGGTCATCGACAGGGCGTTCCCGTCACCGTCCACGATCGAGATATGCGTGGTCGAGGGCAGTTCCAGCGCGCTGTCCTGACCCCACAGCATCGCATGGCTCCAGCCGGGATTGCCGGGCGCGACCTCGGGCAGGCTGTCATCGCCCGAAAGCAGCGCGGCGCGTTCGGCCAGATAGGCGGGGTCGATCAGCCCCTCGGTCGGCATGGGAACGAAATCGCTGTCGGCCATGAAGCGGCCCCGGTCGGCAAAGGCCAGCCGCGAGGCGTCCCCGATCAGCCGCCAGGCCTCGGGGCTGTCGGCGCCCATCTCGGCCAGATCATAGCCGCCCAGCATGCCGAGGATCTGCCCAACGGTCAGCGCCCCCGACGAGGGCGGCCCCATCCCGCAGACATCATGCGCGCGGTATTCGACGCAGATCGCCGGACGCTCGACCACACGGTAGATCGACAGATCCTCCAGCGACAGAAGGCCGGGATTGTCCTCGGCCCCCGTGACGGCATCGACGATGGCCTGCGCGATCTCGCCACTGTAGAAGGCGTCGGCGCCGCCTTCGGCCAGGGCGCGCAGCGTGTCGGCATAGGCGGGGTTTGTCAGCGTGGCGCCCTCGGCCACGGGCTGGCCTTCGGGGAAGAAGTAATCCGCCGTGGCCGGATAGCGCGACAGCGCATCACCTTCGCCCGCGACCAGCGTGGCAAGCCGCGGCGAGACGGAAAAGCCCTCATCCGCCAGACGGATGCCGTCATCGAACAGGCTGGCCCAGTCGGCGCGGCCCCATTTCTGATGCGCGACCTCCAGCAGGCGCGGCGTGCCGGGCGTGCCGACGGAACGGCCGCCCACGACGGCCTCCATGAAGGCCAGAGGCTCGCCATTGTCGTTCTGGAACAGGGTCGGCGTGGCGCGCAGGGGCGCGGTCTCGCGACCGTCCAGCGTCGTCACCTCGCCGGTCTCTGCGTCATACCAGACGAGGAAGGCGCCGCCGCCAAGGCCCGAGCTTTGCGGCTCGACCAGGCCCAGCACGACCTGCACGGCGACCATCGCATCGGCGGCATTCCCGCCCTCGCGCAGGACGCGCGCGCCTGCCTCGACCGCAAGCGGATGCGCCGCGCTGACCATCCAGTCGGTCCCGCGCGCCACCCGGCCGGCAGCCTTGTCGGCCAGAGCCTCCTGCGCGGCCTCGGTCAGGGGGCCGAAGCCGCGTGATGTGACCTCGGTGCCCGAGGCGCCTTCGGGAATGACGGCATCCGTCGCCTGCTGCGCCGCCGCCATGCCCGCGCCGCCCAGAAGCAGCGCCAGAACCAGAACCTGTCTCATCCTTGCCCCCATGAGATTGCATTTCATGCAATCCTGAAGGCCGGGACGGGGCTTTACAACCCCCGGTTTCGCGGGCGGCGTGTTACTGCGCCTCGGCCGCCAGCGCGCGGTCCAGTTCGGGGCGGAAGCGGTTCTCGTAATCGGCGCCCACGATGGGGCCGGCAAAGCGGTAGAGGATGCGGCCATTGCCGTCGACGATGAAGGTCTCGGGCGGGGCGGTCACGCCCCAGTCGATGGCGGTACGACCGCGCGGATCGTCGCCGATGGCGTGGTAGGGGTCGCCGCCCTCGGCCAGAAAGGCCAGCGCATTGTCGGGATTGTCGCGCAGAGCGACGCCATAGACCGGGATTTCCTGCGAAAGTTCCATCAGGACCGGATGTTCGACCCGGCAGGGCGGGCACCAGCTGGCCCAGAAGTTCACCAGCTTGACGCCCGGCTCGCGCAGCATCGCATCGGTCAGCTGCACCTTGTCGGGCAGGGTCTGGACGGGCACGGCGGGCGCCTCGCGTCCGGCAAGCGCCGAGGGGTTCTCGCCGGGATTCTCGCGGTTCATGCCCCAGAGGAACATGGCGGCCAGCCCGGCGAAGACCGCCGGCGGCAGGATGACAAGCGGCGAGAGCCTAGCCATTCTTCTTCCCTTTCTCGTGGTCTTCCAGCGCCCGGCGCGCGCGGGCATTGGCGGCGACCGTCTGCCAGATCAACCCCGCCAGCAGCGCCAGCGACACGCCGTAGGATGCCAGCACGGCGAATGCGTATTTTCCCAGATCGATCATGCGCGCATCTCGCGGGCTTGCAGGGCGGCAAGGCGCCGCCTGCGAATTTCGGTGCGCGTGCGGATGATCAGCAGCGCCAGGAACAGCAGGCCGAAGCCCACCATCGCGGTGTAGAGCGGGTAGCGGTACACATGGCTCATCCGCTCGCCCGACTGGACGGACAGGCTGGCGCCCTGATGCAGGCCCTGGTTCCAGAACAGGACCGCATAGCGCGACAGAAGCGCGAAGACCGATCCGACAAGGCACAGGACCCCGGTCAGGTCGGCCGCACTGTCGGGATCGTCGATGGCCGCCCAAAGCGCGATATAGCCCAGATAGAACAGGAACAGGATCAGGAACGAGGTCAGGCGCGGGTCCCATTCCCACCAGGTTCCCCACATCGGCTGGCCCCACAGGGCACCCGTGGCCAGCGCGATCAGCGTCATCACCGCGCCGATGGGGGCCGCGGCCTTGGCGGCCAGCGCGCTGACATGGTGGCGGCGGATGATCCAGATCAGCGAGGCGACCAGCATCATCACCCAGATGTTGATCGCCATCATCGCGGCGGGGACGTGCAGGAACACGATCTTGACGGTCGAGCCCTGCCGAAAATCGTCGGGCGTCATAAAGCCCCAGACGACGCCCGTGACAGACAGCAGGACGGCGCCGCCCACGACCCAGGGCAGCAGCCTGTCGGTCGTGCGCATGAACTTGGCGGGGTTGGCGTATTCCCAGATCGACATGAATTTTCCCCTAACCAAGGCGCGGTTGCGGCTCAAGCCCGCTCACCGCAGATTGACCCTCAGCGCGGCGGCTGCGGCGAAAGGTATCAGCGCCAGGACCGCCAGCGTGATCCCGGCCTGAAAGACGAGGGGCGTGACGATGGCCGCGCCCTCGGCGCCGCGGCGGGTGATCTCGGCCCCGAAGATCAGCGTAGGGATATAGAGCGGCAGCACCAAGAGCGACAAAAGCAGCCCCCCCCGGCGCAGGCCCACGGTCAGCGCCGCCCCGAAGGCGCCCAGCATCGATAGGGCCGGCGTGCCGATCAGCAGCGACAGGACCAGCCAGGGCATCGCGGCGGGCGGCAATTGCAGCAGCACCCCGAAGAGCGGCGCGGCCAGAACCAGGGGCAGGCCGGTGGTGACCCAGTGCGCCAGCGCCTTGATTGCGACCGCGCCTTCCAGCGGCATCGGCGCGGTGGCCAGCAGGTCGAGGCTGCCATCCTCGTGGTCCAGCGCGAAGATGCGGTCCAGCGACAGAAGGCAGGCCAGAAGCGCGCCGACCCACAGGATGCCGGGCGCCACGGGTGCCAATGCGGCGCGGTCGGGGCCGACCCCGAACGGGACCAGCGCCGACAGAATCAGGAAGAAGGCCACGCCAAGGCCGAAGCCCCCGCCCGCGCGCACGGCCAGCCGCAGATCGCGCGTCAGAAGCGCCAGCATGACGGACCCCCGATCATGCGAAAGCCTCGTTGAAGCTGGCGGGACGGATCGCCGCGCCCGGCTGGGCGCGATGGGGGGTGAGGTCCAGCACCCGCGCCTCGGACAGGCCCAGGTCGATATGGGTGGCCATCAGCGCCGCCCCGCCAAGCGCCAGATGCGCGCGGATCACCACGCCGAAGGCCGTGACCGAGGCCGCGTCTAGCGACACGGTCGGCTCGTCCAGCACCCAGAGCGGGCGCCCCGTGACCAGCAGCCGCGCCAGACCCAGACGGCGTTTCTGCCCCGCCGACAGCGCGCCCGCCGGACGGTCGGCCAGAGCGGTCAGGTCCATCGCGGCCAGGGCGGGTTCGATCGGCTTGCCGCCGAAGATGCGCGACCAGAAGGTCAGGTTCTCGGCCACCGACAGGGCCGGCTTCAGGCCATCGGCATGGGCGGCATAGGCGACGCTGTCCTCGGCCGCGTCGATCCGGCCCGCGACCGGGGCCTGAAGCCCCGCGATGCAGCGCAGAAGCGTCGTCTTGCCGATGCCGTTCGGGCCGCGAAGGATCAGCGCCTCGCCCGCGTCCAGCGTGAAGCTGACGCCCTCGACCGCCCGCAGCCCGCCGCGCGAGACGGTCAGGTCATGGACGGCCAGATGCCTCACAGCGGCAGAAGCGCGCAGGCGACGCGGCGGCCTTCGGAACGCGTGACGTTGTAGGTGCGCGCGGCATTGGCGGACGGCATGGCCTCGGCGCGGATGCCCGCCTCGGCCAGACGGTCGAAGAGGCCGCGCGGCGGATAGGCGGGCTGGGCGCCGGTGCCGAGAAACAGCACATCGACGCGGCCCGCCAGCGCCAGCAGCGCGGCCTCGTCCGACAGCCCGTCCCAGGGCTGGCCCTGATCACCCTCGACCAGAACCGCGCCCTGGATCACCTGACCCGCGACGCGGAAGAAGCCGGGGCCATAGCCCTCGATGATGGCGGCACCGCCGAAATCGCTGGGGCTGAGGGCCATCAGACCTCCTCGGCGCCCTCGAAGGGCGATTTCACGCGCTTCTTGCGGCCTTCCTGGGTTTCGGGGTCGTCCTTGTCCCAGTTGCGCTTGACGCCCAGCCACAGCACGAAGTTCTTGGCGACGTAGATCGAGGAATAGGTCCCGATCAGGATGCCGAAGGTGATCGCGAAGACGAAGCCGCGGATCACGTCGCCGCCCAGAACCAGAAGCGCGATCAGCGCCAGAAGCGTTGTGCCCGAGGTCATGACGGTGCGCGAGAGCGTCTCGTTCACGGACAGGTTCATCAGATCGCGCAGGGCGCGCTTCTTGTATTTCATCAGGTTCTCGCGCAGGCGGTCGAACACGACGACGGTGTCGTTGATCGAATAGCCCACGATGGTCAGCAGCGCCGCGACCGTCGCCAGATCGAAGCGGATCTGGAACAGCGCAAAGACGCCCATCGTGATCAGCACGTCATGGACCAGCGACACGATGGCGCCGACCGAGAACTGCCATTCGAAGCGCAGCCAGATATAGATCGAGATCGCCACCAGTGCCGCGAGGACCGCATAGATCGCGGTCTTGATCAGCTCGCCCGAGACCTTGGGCCCGACCGATTCGACCGACGGGAAGGTGATCGAGGGATCGACCTGCTGCAACGCGGCCTCGATGGCGCGGATCGTCTCGGGCGAGACGGATTCGACGCCGTCCTGCGCGCTGATGCGGACCTGCGCGACGTGCTGATCCTCGCGGAAGCCCGGATCGAAGACCTGCGTGATGGCCACGTCGCCCAGATCCATCCCCGACAGCGCCGCGCGATAGGCGGCGACATCGACGGGCTGGGTCGCCTCGGTCCGGATGGTGGTGCCGCCGCGGAAGTCGATGCCGAAATTCAGCCCGTTCACGAACAGCACGATCACCGAGGCGATCATCATCAGCGCCGACAGGCCGAAGGTCAGCTTCTGCCAGCGGAAGAAATCGATGCGCGTTTCCGAGGGGACCAGTTTCAGACGGAAGGCCATGTTACACCTCGATCGTTTTCGGGCGCGCGCGCTCGAACCACATGATGGTCAGAAGGCGCGTGACGAACAGCGCCGTGAAGACCGACGTGATGATCCCGAGGCTGAGCGTCACCGCGAAGCCCTTGACCGGACCCGAGCCCAGCACGAACAGGATCGCCGCGACGATCAGGGTGGTGATGTTGGCGTCCACGATGGCCGACATCGCCTTTTCATAGCCCAGTTCGATGGCGCGGGCGGGGCCCTTGGCGGTGCGCAATTCCTCGCGGATGCGTTCGAAGACCAGCACGTTGGCATCGACCGCCATGCCGATGGTCAGCACGATCCCCGCGATGCCCGGCAGGGTCAGCGTCGCCCCGATGACCGAGAGCAGCGCGAACAGGATCGCCATGTTCACCGCCAGCGCAACCGAGGCGAAGACCCCGAAGATGCCGTAGGACATGATGACCAGCACGATCACCGCCAGAAAGCCCACTGTGGCCGCGACCTTGCCCGCATCAATGCTGTCCTGCCCCAGTTCCGGACCGATCGTGCGTTCCTCGAGGAAGGTCAGTTCGGCCGGCAGCGCGCCCGCGCGCAGCAGGATGGCCAGCTGGCTGGCCTGTTCGAAATTCATCGAGCCCGAGATCTGCCCCGACCCGGTGGTGATGGCCGAGCGGATGACCGGGGCCGAGATGACCTCGTTGTCCAGCACGATGGCGAAGGGCTGGCCGATATTGGCCGAGGTATAGGCCCCGAAGGCCCGCGCGCCGGTCGGGTTGAAGCGGAAATTGACCGAGGGCTGGCCGTTTTCGTCGGTGCCGGGCATGGCATCGACCAGATCGTCGCCGGTAACGACGGGGCTGTCCTCGAGGATGTAGAAAAGGCCCGGATTGTCCAGCGAAGGCGCGATGATCTGGCCCACGCCCGGCGCGGCCTCGGGGTCCGAGGTCGATCCGAGGACCGGGTTGAACGTCAGTTGCGCCGTCGTGCCGATCAGCGCCTTCAGCTCGTCGGCCGAGCCGATGCCCGGCACCTGGATCAGGATGCGGTCCTCGCCCTGGCGCATGATCGTCGGCTCGCGGGTGCCGACCTCATCGACGCGGCGGCGGATGATCTCCAGCGATTGCTGGATGGTGCGGTCGTCGGTCATCGCCTTTTCGGCATCCGACAGCTGGATCCGCATGACCGCCCCGTCCGAGGCGATGGCCAGCGATTGCTGGCCCGCGCCAGTCAGGGTGGTGACGGGCGTGGAAAAGCCGCGCGCGATATCCAGCGCGCGGGCCATCTGGTCGGGATTTCCGATCTCGATTGCCAAGACGCCCTCGGGCGCCTCGACCCGGCGGATCGCGCCGACCGTCTCGCGTTCGGCGGCAAGCGCCCGGCGTAGTTCCGGCCAGAGCGCGTCGACCCGGCTTTTGTAGACCTGCTCGACCTGCACCTCGGCCAAGAGATGCGCGCCGCCGCGCAGATCGAGCCCCAGATTGACCAGGCTGGAGGGCAGCCAGTTCGGCCAGCCTTCCGCCGCCGCCTGCAATTCGGGCGTGGTGACGCCGGTGGCCTCGATCCGGGCATTGGCGTCATTATGCGCCTCGACGCGGGTATAGAAGGCGTTGGGCATCGCGTATAGCAGCCCGAGAAGGCAGATCCCGAGGATCAGGATGCGCTTCCAGCGGTCGATCTGAAGCATTTTGGCTTAAGCCTTTCAGGAATTCGCGGCGACAGGCTCGGTCTTGCTGACGACCTGCGCGATGGTGCTGCGCACGACGCGGATACGGACGCCCTGCGAGATCTCGACCTCGAGTTCATCGTCGCGCACGCTGGTGACCTTGCCCAGAACACCGCCCTGGGTGACGACGTGATCGCCCTTTTTCAGCGCGCCGACCATCTCGCGATGGGCGCGAAGGCGTTTCTGCTGCGGGCGGATCATCAGGAAATACATGATCGCGAAGATCAGGATCAGCGGGATGAACTGCGCGAAGGCGGCTCCGGCGCCGGGGCTGCCGGCGGCCTGGGCATAGGCGGGGGTCACGAACATGCACGATCCTTTCGTCTGTCGGGACAGCGCCCCGATGGCGGCGCCCCTGTCTGGATTGGCGCGCAACCTATCCGCGCCGCCCGCCCTTGGCAAGAAAGCGCCACCCCGCCCCGCGGCAAGGCCCGCAAACGGCTTCGTGAACGCGCGTCAGACGAAGTCAGGCATCGTCGGGGTTCAGAGGCTGGCCGCGTTCCACGAGCCGCGCGAAGAAGCTGGCGCCGACCGGGGCCACGGCATCGTTGAAATCATAGGCCGCGTTGTGGACGCCCGGCCCCTCGCCCTGGCCCAGGAACAGGTAGCAGCCGGGGCGGGCGTTCAGCATGTAGCTGAAATCCTCGGCTCCCATCTCGCGCCCGGCTTCGGCATCGACGCGCGCCTCTCCGGCGATCTCGCACGCGACCTCGGCGGCGAAATCGGTCTGGTCGGCATCGTTGACGGTGGCCGGATAGCCCTGCTGGTAGTCGAGGACGATCTCGACCTCGTGGGCCACGCCCGCGCCGTCGCAGATCTGGGTCATGCGGCGGCGCACCATGTCGCGCACATGCGGCGCGAAGGTCCTGACCGTGCCGCAGATCCACGCATTGTCCGGCACCACGTTGTCGGCGCTGCCGGTATGGATCTGCGTGACCGAGACGACCAGATCCTCCAGCGCGTGGTGGTTGCGGCTGGTGATGGTCTGGATAGCCTGCACGACCGCCACGGCCGCGACGACCGGATCGGCGGTCAGATGGGGCATGGCGCCGTGGCCGCCCCGGCCCTTGATATGGATGTCGAAGCGGTCCACCGCCGCCATGATCGGGCCGGGCGTGGTCTGGAACGTGCCTTCGGGCTGGCCGGGATTGTTGTGCAGCGCAAAGACGCGGGCGATGTCGAAGCGGTCCATGATCCCCTCCTGGACCATGGCGTCGCCGCCGCCGCCGTCCTCCTCGGCGGGCTGGAAGATCAGCGCGACCCGGCCCGCGAAATTGCGCGTCTCGGCCAGATAGCGCGCGGCGCCGAGGAGCATCGTCGTATGGCCGTCATGGCCGCAGGCATGCATCCGCCCCGGCACGGTCGAGGCCCAGTCCGCGCCCGTCGCCTCGTCCATCGGCAGGGCGTCCATGTCGGCGCGCAGCCCGATGGTCGGGCCGGGGGCCTGCCCCTCGATGATGGCGACGATGCCGGTCTGGCCGATCCCCTCGTGGATCTCGTCCACGCCGAATTCGCGCAGGCGTTCGGCCACAAAGGCCGCGGTCTGGTGGCAGTCGAAGCCCAGTTCCGGGTGCTGGTGCAGGTGGCGCCGCCAGGCGGTCATGTCGGTGGCGAAATCGGCAATGCGGTTCAGGACGGGCATGTGGACTTGCGCCTTTCTGTATGGCAGTCGGGGGGCCATTGTCCTCTTGCCGATGGGAATTGCAATGGCCGCCGCTCGTGACCCCGAAGCCGAGATCACCCGCCTGCTGGGCATCA
Source organism: Scenedesmus sp. KT-U (assembly GCA_029853055.1). NCBI lineage: Eukaryota > Viridiplantae > Chlorophyta > Chlorophyceae > Sphaeropleales > Scenedesmaceae > Scenedesmus > Scenedesmus sp. KT-U. The sequence continues at coordinate 19,178 of JARWLF010000116.1, read as the reverse complement.
TGGCGGCGCTGCGCGACCCGCAGACCGGCTGTCCCTGGGATATCGAGCAGGATTTCGCCTCGATCGCGCCCTACACGATCGAGGAGGCGCACGAGGTCGAGGACGCGATCCAGCGTCAGGCCTGGGACGAGCTGCCCGGAGAACTGGGCGATCTGCTGTTGCAGGTGGTCTTTCACGCCCAGATGGCGCATGAGGCCGGGATGTTCGACTTCGCCGATTGCGCCGCCGCGATCAGCGACAAGCTGATCTTTCGCCACCCGCATGTCTTCGGCGACGAATCCCGAGACAAGTCGGCCGAGCAGCAGGTCAAAGACTGGGAGGCGATCAAGGCCGTCGAGCGCGCCGGCAAGGCCGAACGCGGAACGCTGGACGGGGTCGCGCTTGGCCTGCCGGCGCTGACGCGGGCGCTGAAATTGCAGAACCGCGCCGCGCGGGTGGGGTTCGACTGGCCCGATGCGGGCGACGTGCTGGAGAAGATCACCGAGGAAGCCGCCGAACTGGTCGAGGCCAGCGACAGCCTTGGACCCGACGCGATGGAGGAGGAGTTCGGCGACCTTCTGTTCGTGATGGCCAACCTTGCGCGCCATCTGAAGGTCGATCCCGAAGCCGCCCTGCGCCGCGCCAACGCCAAGTTCACCCGCCGCTTTCAGGCGATCGAGGCCGCCCTTGCCGCGACCGGCCGCCGCCCCGAGGACAGCGATCTGGCCGAGATGGACCGGCTGTGGAACGAGGCGAAGGCCGCCGAACGGGCCTAGCCCATCAGCGCCTTGCGCAGCATGTTCAGGCCGACCAGCAGCAAGAAGATAGCGAAATAGCGTTTCAGCCGCTTGGCATCGGTGCGATGCGCCAGCGCCGCGCCCATCGGCGCCGTGATCAGCGTCATGGCGATGGTCAGGAAGAACGCGGGCAGGTTCACCGAGCCAAGCGTGTAGGGCAGCGCGTTGCCGGTGGGCATGAACAGGAACAGCGCGACCGAAGGCACCGCGATCAGCACGCCGAAGCCCGCCGCCGTCGCCACCGCGCGGTGGATCGGCCGGCCATGCAGCGTCATCAGCGGCACGCCGATGCTGCCGCCGCCGATCCCCAGCAGCACCGAGACGAAACCCGTGAAGGGCGAGAAGATCCAGCGCCACAGGCCCCTCGGCATCTCGTCGGCCAGCCGCCAATGGAGGCGTGACACCGCCATGTAGATGGCGATGACCGAGATCAGGACGCCAAAGATGATCTGCAGCGTCTCGGTCCGCAGCGCGCCCACGGTCAGCGCGCCGATGCCCGCGCCAAGCGCGATGCCCGGCGCCCAGGCGCGCAGGATGTCCCAATCGACCGCACCCTTGCGGTGATGGGCCATCACGGACCGCGCCGAGGTCACGATGATCGTCGCCAGCGACGTGGCCAGCGCGATCTGCATCACGCCCGCCCCGCCGAAGCCCGCCAGCGTGAAGACGTAGAAATAGGCCGGGACCAGCACGATGCCGCCCCCGACCCCCAGAAGACCGGCCAGGATGCCCGCAAAGGCTCCGGTCGCGGCAAGGCCTATGATGGCCGGGATCAATTCGCTCATGAGGACTGACTAGCCCGGCGTCGCGGCAGATGCCAGCGCCTCGATGCGGGCCGCCTGAACCTGCGCGAGGGCGGCGTCATAGACCTCGATCCCGCCCTTCGAGGCGCCCTCGGAGAGGGTGCGTTTCCAGCCCCGCGCGCCGGGCAGTCCGTGGAAGAGGCCCAGCATGTGGCGGGTGAAATGGTGCAGCCGCCCCCCCTGCCCCAGATGATCCACGATCATCGGCCGCATCGCCTGCGCGGCCTCGACCGGATCGGCAAAGGGCGGCGCCGCGCCCCATAGCGCATCCGCCGCACCGAGGATCGCCCAGGGCTGGTGATAGGCCGCGCGGCCCACCATGACGCCGTCCATGATCCTCAACTGGTCGCGCAGCGTATCCATATCCGCGATGCCGCCATTGATCGATAGGTGCATGTCGGGAAAGGCGCGCTTCATCGCATGGACCAGATCGTAATCCAGCGGCGGCACCTCGCGGTTCTCGCGCGGGCTGAGGCCCTGCAGCCAAGCCTTGCGGGCATGGATCGTCATGCGCCTGATCCCGGCCGCGCGCATCGTGGCCACGAAATCGGGCAGCACCTGATGGGCGTCCTGATCGTCGACGCCGATGCGGCATTTCACCGTGACCTCGACCGGGCTGACGGCCTGCATCGCCGCCACGCATTCGGCCACAAGACCGGGCGTCTTCATCAGCACAGCGCCGAAACAGCCCGATTGCACGCGGTCACTGGGGCAACCGACATTCAGGTTGATCTCGTCATAGCCCCAATCGGCGGCGATGCGCGTCGCCTCGCGCAGTTCGGCCGGGTCGGACCCGCCCAGTTGCAGCGCGACGGGTTGCTCGGCCGCGTCGTAGTCCAGCAGCCGCGCGCGGTCGCCATGGATGACGGCCGGGGCCGTCACCATCTCGGTATAAAGCAGCGCGTGACGCGACAGCAGGCGGTGAAACCGGCGGCAGGCGCTGTCGGTCCAGTCCATCATGGGCGCAACCGATAGTCTATGTGATTGATTTTCTGTCATTTTTCTTGTATCTTCAATCCGTTGGCACAGTTTGTGTCCACGCCAGACTACGCCCTGATAGCCCCCAATATCCCCTGTTTCGACGACTCACTGCACACATAGCGCACACGAAAATGGCCTCGATCACCAAGCTTCCCTCCGGTGCTTACCGGGTCCAAGTCAGACGGAAGGGCCGCTACGCGAGCGAGACGTTCCTGCGCCGTGACGACGCCCAGAAATGGGCGCGCCAAGCCGAGACCCTGGTCGATCAGGGGCTTCCGCCCAACCGATCGTCCGTGGCCCGCCTGCACACTTTCGGTGACCTGGTTGACCTTCATATAGCCGATATGTGCGCCGTAGGGAAACCACCCCGACGCAGCAAGGCGGCGACACTCGCGACGCTGAAGCGCGACCTCGGGAAAGAGAAGATCGGTCATCTCGATCGTCACAAGCTCATCGAGTATGGCCGCAAGCGTGCGGACCAGGGTGCCGGGCCCGTGACGCTCGGCATCGACATCGGCGTCATCAAGATGATCCTGACCCATGCCGCTGCCGTCCACGGGCTAGAAATTCGCGTTGAAGGCGTCGATCTGGCCCGCGTAGCGCTGAAGCGGCTTGGTCTCATCGGCAAGGGTATCGAGCGTGACCGACGCCCGACGACCGCTGAACTGAGCCGCCTCTTCCGCTGCTTCGACGAGAATACGCGTCTGACGATGCCCATGACGCGCATCGTGCAGTTCGCCATCGCGACCGCGATGCGGCTGGACGAAATCTGCCGCGCAGACTGGGGCGACCTCGACATAGACCGCCGCATGCTCCTGATCCGGGACCGCAAGGACCCGCGCAACAAGGCCGGCAACGACCAGCGGATCCCGCTCTTCGCAGCCACCGGGTTCGATGCCTGGGCCCTCGTTATGGCGCAGGCCAAGCATCTCGGAAAGGCGAAGGGTGCGATCTTCCCCTACAACTCCAAATCCGTCGGGACAGCGTTCCGGCGCGCATGCGCCGATGCTGACGTCAAAGACCTCCACTTCCATGACCTCCGCCACGAAGGCACCAGCCGCCTGTTCGAGGTCGGCCTGTCCATCGAACAAGTTGCGCTGGTGACCGGTCACAAGGACTGGAAGATGCTCCGACGGTATACCCATATCCGGCCCGAGGCACTGCATCGCCTCGTGGCAGCGCGGGCGCCCTACCCAGCGGAGAATTTCGCGGCCGAGTGAGTTCTCCGAACCGGCGGCCTATTGAATTCGACCGACTGGTAATCTCAAGTCCAGTTTCGGATCTGGCACAGCGAGCCACAACGTGAGTCGCCTTCAGCACGGAAGGCACTGCAATCCCTAGGATTACTTCGCGCGAACACCCACCATTTTGATTGATACCGACGACTGCCGCGGCTACGGTCTCAGAAAGCCCAGAAATTGGGCGCGCATGATTTCCATGCGCATCGACCGATGACGGGAGAGCGTGGTGAGCAACGACAGGTCGGAGCTTCGTTGGGGGGTCGAGCAGAGGCTCGAGTTCATCGAGTTCCGCCTGTTCTGGGAGGGGCATGTGAACCGTAGCGATGTGATGGAGCAGTTCGGCCTGTCGGTGAACCAGGCGTCATCCGACCTGAGCCGCTACATCGGCCTCGCGCCCAACAACATGGACTACGATCGCAGCCTGCGGACCTATGTGCGCCAACCAGCCTTCAGACCGGTGTTCGACAAGCTCGATGCCGCTCGATACCTGGCCCAGCTGCGGTCGGTCGCTGACGGCATCCTCGATCAGGATGAATGCTGGATCGCTGGCCTGCCCGACTACGATCACGCTCCCACCCCAGCGCGAGGCGTCGATCCTGCAACCCTTCGGTCCGTGGTCGATGCGATCCGCCGATCTGAGGCGATCGAGGTGCAGTATCAGTCCCTCTCCAACCCGGGGCCTCGCTGGCGCTGGATCGCACCACATGCCATCGCCTTCGACGGCTTCCGCTGGCACGCCCGCGCGTTCTGCCTCACTGACGAGGTGTTCAAGGATTTCCTGCTGTCGCGGATCCTCGACATCCGCGGATCGCGCGCGTCCGACGTTCTGGCCGAGAACGACGTGGACTGGAACACCTTCGCAACGCTGGAAATCGGCCCCCATCCTGCCTTGTCCGACACGCAAGCCAAGGTGATCGCGCTCGACTATGGCATGCAGGGCGGCAAGGCGGAGATCAGGGTCCGTCGGGCGTTGCTCTACTATGCGCTTCGGCGACTTGGGCTCGATACAGATCCTGTCGCCCGGAAGCCTCATGACCAGCAGATAGTGCTTTTGAACCGTGACGCGATCCTCGGCGGCCAGGGTCAGGCAGAGGGGCAGTAGGATTTTCCATGAAAGCTTTTGAATTCGACCACAATCTCATCGACTCCTATGCGCGCTTCTCGCGGTCGTTCAGCACCATCCGGGCACCGGACATCGCCGCCGAAGTCACGCGCCAATATGACGACGGCCGCTTCTGGCCCGACGCCCTTCTTTCGCTCAATCCCAGGTTCCTGTCAGGCCCCACGGTGGATGACCTTGTCGCGTCGGGGGATCTGGACGAGGCAACGGCCCGGATTTTCAGGATCGGCGCCACGCCCATCCGGTTTCACCGTCATCAGGCGCAATCCATCGCCAAGGCGCGGGCGGGCCAAAGCTTTGTCGTTACGACCGGCACAGGCTCAGGGAAATCCCTGTGCTTCTTTGTCCCTGTGGTCGATGCCATCGTTCGTTCGCGCAAGGCCGGGCAGCCGCGCAAGACGCGTGCAATCATCGTCTACCCGATGAACGCTCTGGCAAACAGCCAGATCAAGGAAATCGATAAGTTCATTTCCCAATCCGGCTTGCCGGAAGAGCTGAAGCCCGTGGTGCGACGCTACACGGGTCAGGAGAGCCAGGAAGAGCGCCAGCGGATCGCTGACAATCCGCCCGATATCCTGCTCACGAACTTTATGATGGCCGAACTTCTCCTGACACGGCAGGACGCGCTTGATACCAAAGTCATCGACAATGCCAGCGGGCTCGAGTTCATCGTGCTCGACGAATTGCATACCTATCGCGGGCGCCAGGGCGCCGATGTGGCGATCCTCGTGCGCCGTCTTCGGAACCGCTGCGCACCGGCCAAAGCGCCGATCTGCATCGGTACATCGGCCACCATGGCAAGCGAGGGATCAGAGGCCGGTCGCGCGAAAGCAGTGGCCGATGTCGCCTCGCGCCTGTTCGGGGCGTCGATCGGCCCTGATGCCGTCATCGACGAGTCCCTCCAGCGCGCGACGGATGACCGCCTGAAGCTGGAAGATGTTCGGCCACAGCTTGCGCCAGCCCTTGGAAGCGGCCTGCCGGAAACACTGACGGATGAGGCGCTTCGGCGCCATCCCCTCGCTGTTTGGGCCGAGCTGGCGATCGGGCTTGATGACGGCCAGGAACTGAAGCGCAAGAAGCCTGTCCCCTTCGACGATGCTGTAGAACAGCTTGCGCAGGACAGCGGCCTCGATAAGGAGGCATGCCGAAACGGCTTCGAGCAATTCCTGACCCGCGTCAGCCTGCCGGAAACGGAGCGCGGCGGCGCAGGGTCCGGCGCATTCCTCGCATTCAAGCTGCACCGCTTCATTTCCGGTGCCGGAGAGATTTTCACGACGCTGACCGGACGCCCGAGACGAGTCATGTTCGAGGGTCAACTGGAGGATCCGGATGCCCCCGGCCATCGCCTCTATCCGACGCGGTTCTGCCGCGAGTGCGGGCACGAAGTCCATGTCGTCACGAAATCAGAGGATGCCGACGGGCTGCGTTTTCTGCCCAGAAACATCGACGACACCCCCATCCAAGACCCGGATGGCGATATCGCGGGCTATCTGACACCCGTTGGCGGAACTGACCCGGACTACGCTTTCACCGGCGAGGTCGAGACCTATCCGGAAGATTGGCGCGAAGAGCGCAACGGCGTCGAACGCCTGCGCGCCAACCGGAAGGGCCGACTGCCGGAGCAGGTCACGGTGCGACCCGATGGACGCTACAGCCCGGACGGCGTCAGTTTCTGGTTCATCCCAGGCAAGTTCGGGTTCTGTCCCTGCTGCCTCGATCAACCCCACCCGAGCATGCGGGAGCGCAGCAAGCTCGCAGGTCTTTCGGGTGAAGGCCGAAGCTCGGCGACCACCCACCTCGTGTCGACCGCCCTTGAATGGATGAACGGCGATGCCAGCGGGGTTCCCGCCGAGAAGCGGAAGCTGCTCGGTTTTACGGACAACCGCCAGGACGCCGCCCTTCAGGCAGGACATTTCAACGACTACCTGTTTGTCAGCTTGTTGCGGGGCGCCATCCTGCGTGCTGTCATCGACGCAGGTTCGGACGGCATTGCCGAGGATGAGTTCGGCCTGCGCGTGGTGAAAGCACTCGGCTTCACAGCATCGAACAAGGAAGCCCGCATCCACTGGATGCTGGACCCCGAAGCTGGCGCCGTGGTGCGTGAGGATGCCCAACGTTCACTTGCCAAGGTACTGGCCCATCGGGTCTGGACGGACCTGCGGCGGGGCTGGCGCTACACTAATCCGAGCCTGTCGGTCCTGAAGCTGGTCGACGTCGAATTCATCGGGCTCGACGACATCGCGCAGGATCGCGAGGCCTTGATGGCGGTGCATCCCGCACTTGGTGACCTTGACGCGCAGGCGTGCAAGAAGCTGCTCAAGGAAATCCTTGGCGCGTTGCTGGAAGGTCTGGCCGTCAGCACCGAGGCCCTTGATCTGACCGTCCTCGACACGGTCGGACAAAAGTCGCGTAACCTGCTGCGGGCCCCCTGGGCAATCGATCAGAAGGAAACGCCCCGAAGCAGGTCGACCCTGTTCCTGCAGGCGCCCGGTAAGGATCGCGTCGGGCTGCGTGAAGAGCAGACCATCATCCGCGCCGGGCACAACTCCCGGATCGGACGGTCGATCAACCGCAGGAGCATGATCGGAACGAAGCTGAACAGGGACGAATACCTGGTCATGATGACCGGCCTACTTGAACTGATGGCACGCGAAGGTCTGGTTTCGCTTGTGGAAATCGAGGCTGATCTGCTCGGGTGGCGGTTGTCGCCCTCGGCTGTTCGTATTGTCCCTGGCCAGGCGGTTCGAACCGGACAGGCGCAGGGCAACCGCTATTTCCACGATCTCTACAACGCCATTGCGACCGAGCTGAAAAAGGGCCGCAGCACCTATTGGGGCCTCGAGGGACGTGAACATACCGCTCAGGTTTCGCAAAAGCAACGCGAGTGGCGGGAGTGGCGGTTCCGCTTCGAGGATGACGACCGCGCGAAGCTCAAGGAGAACATAGCCGATATCAAGGCTTCCGGAGAGTCCGATCAGTTCCTGCCGGCGCTCTTCTGCTCGCCAACGATGGAACTCGGGGTCGATATTTCTGCGCTGAACGCTGTCTATCTGCGTAACGTCCCGCCTACGCCTGCCAACTATGCGCAACGGGCAGGTCGGGCCGGTCGATCCGGGCAGGCAGCAGTCATCGTCACCTACTGCGCCGCGCAATCTCCGCACGATCAGTATTTCTTCGAGCGCAGGAACGACATGGTCGCCGGGGTCGTCAGGCCGCCTGCGCTTGACATCACCAATGAAGAACTGGTCCGCTCGCACCTGCATGCCGTTTGGCTGGCCGAGGCCAAGCTGGCGCTGTCGCCGGATATCCCCGAAATCCTTGACCTGAAGGAGGCGAAATACCCGCTGAAGCGGGAAGTGATCGAGGTCATCAACCGGCCAAGCCTCGTGACGGCTGCGCGCGCGCCGATGAAGCGAGTGCTCGATCAGATACTTGCCTCAATGGACGGCAAGAAACCGGCCTGGATGGGCGACGAGGATGATTTCATCCTCGAGGTTGCGATGCGCGCACCGCAGGAATTTGATCGCGCGTTTGATCGCTGGCGTGAACTCTACAACTCGGCGCGGACCCAGTTGATGGAGGCGAACAGCCGGTCCGAGATCACGGGCCTCTCCGGTGCAGACCGGCGCAAGATCAAGGCCGCCCAGATGCAGGCAAGCGACCAGATCGCCATCCTTGAACAAGGGAAGGCAACCAATGGGTCCGATTTCTATTCCTACAGATACCTCGCGACCGAAGGTTTCCTGCCGGGCTACAACTTCCCGCGGTTGCCGCTCTACGCCTTTGTCCCCGGCGAGGGCAAAGCCGGTTCCTTCCTGCAACGCGCAAGGTTCCTCGCGATTTCCGAGTTTGGGCCGCGCAGCCTGATCTACCACGAGGGCCGTGCCTACCGGGTGATGAAGGCCAAGCTGCCGCCCGAGGTCCGCACCAGCGATGGCTCGGAACTGGCCACCAAGGACATCTTCATCTGTTCCAACTGCGGCGCCTGCCACGAAGGTGAGGTCGAGCGCTGTCACGCCTGCAACTCACCCATGGCAGGCGAAGTGCCGGTGCAGCGGACGCTCCGGATCGACAACGTCGAGGCCGCCCCGGCGGACCGGATCACCGCGAATGACGAGGAACGCGTTCGCCAGGGCTTCGATATCCAGACCGTGTTCTCCTGGCCCCGAAAGGATGGGCGGCTCCAGGTGACAGAGGCTGTTTTCCGTTGCGGCGAAACATCCATCCTCGCCCTCCAGTATGCCAACAGCGCCGAGATCAGCCGCATCAACAAGGGCCTGAAACGGCGCAAGAACCAGACCGTCTTCGGCTTCAACATCGACCCGCGCAGCGGCTACTGGGCAAAGTCGGAAGATGAGGAACCGGATGTCGATGTGCCGCCCGATGTCGTGCGGCCGGTCCGCATCGTGCCGATCGTGCGCGATCGCAAGAACGCGCTGCTGCTCCGTTTCCTCGATCCAGATGCCTACGCCCCTGAAACCATCGCGACCGTGCAACATGCACTGCTGCGCGGGATCGCTGTCACCTATCAGCTTGAAGAGGGCGAGATCCTTGGCGAACCATTGCCCGCCCGGGACAACCGGCGCTCGATCCTCGCTTATGAAGCGACCGAGGGCGGTGCCGGTGTCCTGAACCGCCTCGTTGAAGACGCACACGCCTTGGGCAAGGTCGCACGGGAAGCTCTTTCCCTCATGCATTTCGACAAGGTCGATGACGCCATCGCGGCAGGGGATGCGTCGCTTCTGCTCGACCGGGACAGTGGGGCCTGTGTCCGGGGCTGCTATCGCTGCCTGCTGTCCTATTTCAACCAGCCAGACCACGAGCTGATTGACCGCGCCAGCGTCGAGGCGAAACAGATGCTGATCGATCTGGCTCGGGGTGAGATCGTCCTGGCTGCCGGTTCGTCACGCTATGCCGGCGTCGACGGATGGGTTGTAGCCTTCAAGGATGCGGGCATCCCGACTCCGGATGGTGCTTCCGTCAGCTTTGCGGACCAGGAGATGCAGTTTGCCTGGCGCACGCATTTTGTTGCCGCCTGCACCAGCGCCCTGTCCGAAGCTGCGCGAGAGATCGCTGACGCCAAGGGCTGGACCCTTTTCGAATTGCCTGAGACTTGCGCGGACGGCGTGCCCGACGCGTTGATTTCGATGTTCAAGGATTGATCTGATGACCGTTAATTTTGCTCCCGGAGACCTGGTGCGCGCCCGTGGGCGGGAATGGGTGGCATTGCCGTCCCCGCGCGAGGGCATTCTGGCGCTACGCCCTCTTTCCGGCAGCGAGAGCGACACGGTCATCCTCGACCCCTCGCTTGAAACCCAGCCGGTTTCCGCAGCACGCTTCGACTTGCCCGCCGATGCCGTGCCGACTGTCCAGGCGAAGGCAGCACTCCTCGCGGACGCGATGCGGCTCACACTTCGACGGGGGGCCGGACCGTTCCGCTCGGCCGCGCAGCTGGCTTTCGAACCCAGGACCTATCAGCTCGTCCCTTTGCTGATGGCGCTTCGCCTGCAGGTGCCCCGTCTCCTGATCGCCGATGATGTCGGGATCGGGAAGACGATCGAGGCGGGTCTGATCCTTCGCGAACTGATGGACCGCGGGGAAGTCGATGGTTTCTCGGTGCTTTGCCCACCGCACCTCGTCGAGCAGTGGGTCGGGGAACTGAAGCATCGGTTCGGGATCGAAGCGGTCGCCGTGACATCAGGCAGTGCCGCGCGGCTGGAACGCGGTCTTCCGCTGGCCCAGACACTGTTCGATGCCTGCCCCTACACGGTCGTCAGCCTCGACTACATCAAGGCCGAAAAGCGCCGTGAAGGGTTCGCGCGCGCTTGCCCCGATTTCGTGATCGTGGACGAAGCCCATGCCTCTGTGGGCACGCACAAGGGCAAGCAGCAGCGCTTCGAACTTCTCGCTGGCCTTGCCCGCGATCCGGAGCGCCGGATGATCTTTCTGACCGCGACGCCCCACTCGGGCGACGAAGATGCGTTCGGCCGCCTGCTTTCGCTGATCGACCCGTCCTTCGGCACGATGAACTTCGAGGACGCCCGCTATCGCGAACGTCTGGCGCGACATTTCGTGCAGCGGCAAAGGATCGATCTCGTTTCCGGGGATTGGGACGAGAACCGTGCTTTCCCGAAACATGAAACCACCGAGTCCCCTTACCGGTTGTCGCAGCCACATCTCGATTTCCAAGACGCCGTGCTCGATTACTGTTTCGGCGTCGTCTCGCGCGCAGGATCCGGGCTTCGGGAACGGCGTCTGGCCTTCTGGGGCACACTCGCCCTGATGCGCTGCGTGGGTTCGTCGCCGGCTGCAGCCCTCAGTGCGCTGCGCAACCGGATGTCCAATGAGAGCGACCGGCTTGAGCCGCAGATCTACGATGAGGACTCCGACGACGAAGACGCGGTAGATATTGAACCTGCGACCGGCTTTGACACGGATCCGGCCCTTCAGGCTTTGGTCGCCCACGCCGAAGAGTTGATCCACAAGCCGGATCCGAAGCTTGCAGCCCTCATCGATGCACTGACGCCACTGATCAAGAAGGGCGCGAATCCCGTCGTGTTCTGCCGCTTCCTGGCCACGGCCGAGCACGTTCGGGATGGCCTGCGGAAGGCCTTTCCCAAGCTGGTCGTGGAAGCGGTGACGGGCGTTCTGACGCCCGACGAGCGCCGTGACCGCGTGGCCGAAATGGCCGCGGCCGACGACGAGAAGGACGTCCAGCGCATCCTGGTGGCCACCGACTGCTTGTCCGAGGGGATCAACCTCCAGCAGTTGTTCGACACTGTCATTCACTACGACCTCTCTTGGAACCCCACCCGCCACCAGCAGCGCGAGGGGCGCGTTGATCGCTTCGGCCAGCCAGCCGAACTTGTCCGCTCGATCATGATGTTTTCACCGGACAGCGCCATTGACGGGGCCGTCCTGGATGTCGTCCTGCGCAAGGCGGAAGAAATTCGCAAGGCGACTGGCATCACCGTTCCTTTGCCGGACGAGCGCGGGCCGGTCACCGACGCCCTGATGGCGGCCGTCATGCTGCGGCAGGGAAGATCCAAGCAGCTGGCCTTCGATCTGCGCCTTGAGGACGGCACCCGGGCGATGGAGGCGCGGTGGCGCGACGCTTCCGAGAACGAAAAGAAATCCCGCGCGCGCTTCGCCCAGAATGCGATGAAGCCGCAAGAAGTTGCCCCGGAATGGGAGAAAGTCCGCACCCTTCTGGGATCGCCAGAGGATGCCAAGCTATTCATCGAACGGGCAATGTCGCGTTTCGGTGTGCCGCTGGAGCCGCGCAAGACGCTTCTGATCGCCCATGTCCACGCGTTGGAGGCGGGCCTGAAAGAACGTCTCGCCCAGCGCAACCTGACCGGCTCGGTTCGTCTTGCGATGACTGAACCCGCGCCATCGGGGACTGAGCTGCTCACCAGGACACATCCCCTGACCGCAACCCTCGCAGACGCGCTGGTCGAGGCTTCGCTCGATCCGGAGGCGCTGTCCGGTCTCGGGATCGGCCGGGTTGGCGCCTGGCCCACATCAGCCGTCCAGCAAATGACCCGGCTGGCGCTGCTTCGGATCCGGTTCAAGCTGACGGTTCATGCACGGAAGGAGCGCCTGCTCCTTGCCGAAGAGGCCGCACTTGTCGCGATACAGGGTGGCCGGATCGTCGCAGCCGGCGAAGTTGCCCGCGAACTTCTGAACACACCGGCGGACGCCGACCTCGCGCCATCCGCCCGCGACCGCTTCATCGCCAAGGCCAAGGAGGATCTGCCCGGGCTGCTCGACGGCCCCATGGCCGAGTTCGTCAGATCGCGCGCCGAAGAACTCATGCAGGATCATGCCCGCCTGCGCGCTGCGGCGGGGTCGGCCTCGCGCGTCACGGTGGAGGCTGTCCTACCGCCTGACGTCATCGGTCTCTTCGTTCTGATGCCGAGCGAGGTCTGATCATGGCGCGCAAACCCGTCGTCGACATGTCCGCCTGGCCGTCTCTCAGCCTCGAAGGCAATCTGATCGCGCCTGCCATGGTCGCCAGCGTGGACCGCCGCGAGGCATCCGAACAGACCGAGGCCGACTATCACATCCGCAAGGGCCTGACGATCCGCGAGGAAATCTCGACCGCCTTCCGCGTCGGCCAGTCGCATTTCGACACCTTCGCCAGGATCCCAAACCCCTCGGCCGATGCGACGCGGCGCTTCATCAAGGCTTTCCTGCAGGAAACCTTCGGCTTTGACGATCTCGTCCCAGCCGATGGCGCTTTGGCCTTCATCGCGGGCGGGCGGGCGCCGATCGTGGTTGTGCCCCCATCAGACGAAAAGCTCGACCGGCGTAGCGCGACCCTTTCGACCGACCGCACACGCTCTCCCGCATTCGCGCTTCAGGACCACCTGAACGAGCATGACGAAACGCTCTGGGGCCTCGTCACCAACGGCACCCTGATCCGCCTCATGCGCGACAACGCGTCGCTGACCCGCCCGGCCTATATCGAGGCTGACCTTTCGCAGATCTTCACCAACGAGGATGCGGCTTCCTTCGCCGTCCTCTGGCTCCTAATCCATCGCACCCGCTTTGGCGTTGAAGGTGCCCCGGCCACCGATTGCGCGCTTGAGCGCTGGCGCGATGCCGGATCGAAGGAAGGCGAGGTTGCGCGCGAAGAACTGGCCAATCAGGTCAAGAAGGCGCTCAAGGTTCTCGGTTCCGGCTTCCTCGAGGCCAACCCAGACCTCGCCGCCAAGCTTAAATCGGGCGAGGTCAACCTGACCGAATGGTTCAACGAACTTCTCCGCCTCGTCTATCGCCTGATCTTCCTGATGGTGGCCGAGGATCGAAACCTCCTGCACCCCGAGAAGGCCAAGACCGACGCCCGCAAGCTTTATGCCGAAGGCTACAGCCTCGCTGCCCTGCGCGCCCAATGCTATCGCGCCGCCTCATGGGACAAGCATCACGACCGCTATGAGGGCATCAAGATCGTCTTTCACGCGCTGGCCAACGGCCAGGACGCCCTCGCGCTCCCCGCCCTTGGCGGCCTCTTCTCCGGCGACAAGCTGCCCCACCTCGAAACCGCCCGCCTGCGCAACCGCGCTTTCATGGAGGCGCTCTACCGCCTCTCCTGGCTCGACCAGAAAACCGGCATGGTCCCCGTCAACTGGCGCGCGATGGAGACCGAAGAACTGGGCTCCGTCTACGAATCCCTCCTCGAACTGCAGCCCCAGCTGGGCGATGACGGCAAAACGCTGGTCTTCGCCTCCGAGGCGGCTGAGCAGAAGGGCAACCAGCGCAAGACCACCGGCTCCTACTACACGCCCGACAGCCTCGTTCAGGCGCTGCTCGACACCGCGCTCGACCCCGTGCTCGACAAGACGGAGGCCGAGGCGGACGATCCCGCCAAGGCGCTGCTGAAACTGTCGGTCATCGACCCCGCTTGCGGCTCAGGTCACTTCCTGCTGGCCGCCGCCCGCCGCATCGCCACGCGTCTTGCCCGCATCCGCGCCGATGGCACGCCCTCGCTTGCCGATTTCCGCCATGCCCTGCGCGATGTCGCGCGGTCCTGCCTGCACGGAGTGGACCGTAACCCGATGGCGGTGGAGCTGACCAAGGTCGCGCTCTGGATCGAGACGGTGGACCCCGGCCTTCCCCTCGGCTTCTTCGACGCGCAGATCCGCTGCGGCGATGCGCTTCTGGGCGTGTTCGACCTAAAGGTGCTGCAGGACGGCATCCCTGATGCCGCCTACAAGCCGCTGACGGGCGACGACAAGGATACCGCGCGCTACTACCTGCAGGCCAACCGCGCCGCGACCTCGGGTCAGGGCGGGTTCGATTTCGGCACGGGGCAAGTGGCCATGCCCGAGATGAAACCGCTGGCGCTCGATTTCTCGGGGTTCCGCGACCTGCCCGAGGATACGGTGGAACAGATCGGGGCCAAGGCCGCGCGGTTCAAGGAACTGCGCAAGGGGCAGGCCTTTGTGCGGGCGACGGCGGCGGCGAACCTGTATGTCGCGGCTTTCCTGCTGCCCAAGGTGGGCGGCGCACCGGCGGGGGCCTCGGTCCGTACCGTGCCGACGACCGAGGAGCTGTGGCTGGCCCTCAATCAGGGCAAGATCCGACCGTCGATGATGGACGCGCCTAAGGCCGCCCGCCGCGCCCGCGCCTTTCACTGGCCGCTGGAGTTCCCCGATGTGATGCAGCGCGGCGGGTTCGACGTGGTGCTGGGCAACCCGCCATGGGACGTGGTGCAACTGTCAGAGGAGGAATATTTCTCTACACGCATACCGGAAATTGGCGCGCTTTCGGGTGCAGCGCGAAAACATGCGATTTCTGAACTTCAGACGTCCAACTCCACTGCGCACGCTGAATATATCGCGGACAAACGTAGCTTTGACGCATCAAACGAGTTTGCGCGGGAGAGTGGTCGATTTGAACTCTCCGCGCGAGGAAAGATAAACACCTATTCTTTGTTCGCTGAGCTGTTTGCAAAACTTGCGAGGAACCGAGCTGGAGTGATCGTTCCCACTGGCATAGCAACGGATGCAACTACCGCTCCTTTCTTCGCTTCACTTGTCGAGAATCGGCGACTTTCAAAGCTAGTCGATTTCGAGAACAAGAATGGTATATTCACGTCAGTTCACCGCAGCTACAAATTCTGCTTGCTAACTATCGGGACTGAGGAAGATGAAGCAGCGTTCTCGTTCTTCCTGTCTGATCCAAACCAGATGGCCGATATCGAAAGAAACTTTACGCTTTCGCCTGAACAGATCAGCGCCATTAACCCTATAACCAAGAATGCCCCAATTTTCCGGGCACGCGCTGACGCAGAGCTTGCTGCGAAAATATTTGGCTTGGTTGCAAAGATCCCTCGCGCCGAGGATTGGCTTGTCCTTAATCAGAATGTATTCACTTCATCAAATTCAGACGACCTAGAGCAGTTTCAGAATACTCCAGCGTCTGCTGACACAATTGCGGTGTTCCGTGGAACTTTTTTCAATCAATACTCCTTGGACCCAATCCTTGGCATGCATTCCGACGAGGACGTTCCGAGCGGGAGTATAGGCGTATCTGACAAGTATGTTGATCGGGAATACTATGAGCAGAGGGTGGCCAAGAAGTTCCTCAATCCTACGTATCATCTCTCCATAAGGCGTATTGCGCGCGCAACGGACTCTAGAACGATGATTGCGGCGATCCTGCCCATGGTTGCGACAGACGACACAGCGTCGGTGTTGACCGTGCAAGGCAAGAAGGAAATTGTATCGGCAGTTCTTGCTAACCTGAATTCGATCTGCCTTGATTATACTTGCGGATTTAAGATTGGCGGAACTGACATTCGAAAGCACAACTTTTCGCAGTTGCCAATACTTCCGCCGGCCTTCTACACCGAACCCCGCCTCGCCTTCATCACGCCGAAGGTGCTGGAACTTACCTACACCTCGCACAGCCTCGCCCCCTTCGCCCGCGATCTGGGCCATGACGGCCCGCCCTTCGCATGGGACGAGGACCGCCGCGCCCACCTCCGCGCCGATCTCGACGCCTTCTACGCCCGCGCCTACGGCCTGACCCGCGACGAGCTGCGCTACATCCTCGACCCCGCCGACGTGAAGGGCGAGGGCTACCCCTCGGAAACCTTCCGCGTCCTGAAGGAAAAGGAAATCCGCCAACACGGCGAATACCGCACCCGCCGCCTCGTCCTCGCCGCCTGGGACCGGATGGAGGCGGCTGGCGAATTTGCGGCGATGGGGATGTGACATGACCGAAGATACGACCGAGGTCAGCCTCGACGGCCTGATGCGCCTCCAAACCGCCGCCAACGACTTCGCCTGCGCAGAGGCCAAGCGGATCGTCTGTGCCGTGATTGAAGACCTGCGCGGGCGACCCGCCCAAGGCATGTTCGGCGATGTCGCTGCCCGGCATATGTGGGATGAATACTGCTGGTCGCTGCAAGAAGGCCCGTTCGACGACGACATGGGCTGGGACGATGTGCGCCTCGGGTCGCTGTCCGGTGCGTTCGAAGGCATGGTCCGGGCGGTGATCGAAGCGGAGATCGAGAAACTGCCGCGTCATGCGCAGGTATTTCTGAGCGCCAAGGCCATCGAGGATGACCTCGACATGGACGAGGACGCAATGGGCAGCATCTGGCCGGACGGGATGGTCGCCCTGATCATCGAGGGGGTGAACAGCGAAGCCTCGGGCCGGAACCTGGACCTGATCGGGCCCGCGCGTGGAGACGTGATCGGCTACGAGGTTGAAGGCTCCGGAACCGTCTGGTCGGTGCTGTCCGAACGGGGCGAAGCGATGGACCTTGTCCAATCGCACGTCGACGAGCTGATCGATCCGGACGGCGATCTTTCCGAACTGGCGGCAGAAATGGTCGATGCCTACATCGCCGCTGCCAAGGAAGAAGCCGATGGGCCGACCGTTTCGGATTTCCTCGACAACTTCGAGGATCAAATTCGCGACATGCTAACTGAGCGCGATGTCCTGCCTGCGCTGGAAGACATGCGGGCGGGACTTCTCGAACGGCTGGACGGATAATCGCCGTGCAAATCCAGTCACCCCAGAGCTTTGTCGTTTCGCAGGAATGCCAGAAGGTCGCCTGGCAGAACGACTATCGCAGCGCTTTGGGCGAGGCGGACGGCTGGGCGCGCAACGGGTCCACGACCGCGAAGGGCAAGGTGCGGTTCGCGGCGGCAGGACACGATGGGACGCAAGTGGCGAATTCAAGGCGATAGGAATGTGACGCGTGGACGGTCTGCTAGGCTTCCTGCTTCTGCTGCTGTTGATCCTGGTCCTGTACTGGGTGTTCTTCCGGCAAACACCTCAGCCGCCTCAGCGAGGCAGGCATGTCACCGCGAGCGGCGCACCCACAACAACCAAACGTCCCCGTCAACCCGCAAGGGCCCCGCCCCGAAGGCTGACGCCTGAAGAAATCGCCGCCGAGAAAGAACGGCGCGAGCGGGAACGTGAGGAGGATCGGCAGGATCAGATCGAGGAGCGTCGGCGCAAGCTGGAGGAAAAGCGCGCTGAGGAGGAAGAGGCAAAGCGCAAGAGCCTTGAAGACGCGACGCGACGCATGGAGGAAGAGGAAGAGAGACGCCGCCGCATTGCCGCCCGCGAAGCCGCCGACAGCATGGTCGGCAGAGAGTTCGCTCGATACATCGGTGCGCCTGTTCCGAATGACATCAAGCAGTCTATGACGGCTTTCCTTGCAGGCGAGTTCACCGGCGCCGACCGCTCGCCCCTTGCCTATGTCGGCTACCGAGTTGGAAAGACGAACGGCCTGCCCAAATGGGACAGGGAGCGGCGCATGCAGGTGTGCTTTCGCATCGATATTCCGTCCGAGTTGCGGCGAGACTATGCGTCATGGGCAGGCCCTGGATCACGCACGCGGTTGAATGCCATGCGCGCCCATATCCGGATGCTTGCTGCAATGCGAAAAGACCGCCCTGGATACGAGGTTGCTGTCGCCGATTGGGAAAGGGACGCAGAGTGGTTGGGAACTGAGCTTGGTGATATGGCAGACAAGTTCTTGCGGCACGGTGTGACATGGTGATTATCGGATGATTGAAGCCCCCCAGTCTTTTGTCGTCGCTTCGGAATGCGAAAAAGCTGCATGGCAGAATGGTTTCCGCCGGTCCTTCGGCGGCCCTTCTGGCTGGGCTGGTTTCGCCTCCACCACGGTACCGGGGGCTATCTATCTGGCAGCCGCCGGGCCACAAGGACCTTGGTACCTCGCACTCGATCATGCCGGAGTGATTGAGGAACTCGGTAAATCGGCAGAAATACCGGGGCCTGGGCTGGCTCGTTACGCATATGCGACGCTGGGGCAACTTTATGCTGACCTGGGCAGGGCCTACCAGCTAGCCGGCAGTTTGCCTGACGCACCGCTGTCCTTATTCAGGGACAAAACAAAGGGGCTACCCCAAACGACCGAAGCAGAGCGTTTGGTCGTGCAGAGAATAGGGCAGGACATATTTCGTGCGGGTCTCATGGAATACTGGCAGGGCAGCTGCCCTCTGACCGGAATCACGGATCCTGCGCTTCTGCGTGCCTCCCACATCATTCCATGGAAGGCATGTGGATCTGACGCCGATCGGCTCGACGTGCACAATGGACTGCTGCTATCATCACTGTGGGATGCGGCTTTCGACAGTGGTTTAGTCACATTCGATGAGAGATATGCGCAAAAGTTGGTGACGCCTGATCAAGCGGCATTTTGAAGTTGGCGGATGCCGTCCCGGAACTCAACCCCTGCGATGACCTCGGGGAGGCGGTTCTGGCC